>JAAMPI010000399.1:0-39084 GCA_013054445.1 Cudoniella acicularis
CGTTAGAGTTCCCAGCTTCTCACTCTTGATTGACGAGTCGTGGGTAGTGAAGAGTTTCTCTTGAGCGAGGTCAGCTTGCTGACAGCATGCTTCTGCTTCTTCGAGTTCATCGAGCTCGATGTAGATGGCGGCGAGAAGGTGGATGCTCTCTATCATTGCGATGTGGATGGCTTCTGGGGCGTGTTCGGGGACGTTGAGGTTTGTAGCGGAGAGGAGAAGCGATTTTGAGAGGTGGAGGCGGCCATGCTGGAAGTGGTGGTTGGCGAGGCAGAGGGTTTTCAGGAGGGGTTGGAAATCGGTCGTGTTGGGAGGAGGTGCTGATCGAGTTCTTGAAGGCATTTTGGTGGTTTGAGATCGAGAAAGTGAGTGTAAGAGTGAAGTTGTTGATAGTGAGGTTGTGGATGTTTTTGTTCGTCGATGATAGTACGTCTGGAAGATGCTTCCCATTTTATTGTGAGCAAAGTGGAGTAATGCTAGGATAGCAGAGCAGATTTCTGAGACTGTCAAATATATAGAAGATAAGTGATTGTGGCTGAAGCCTTGAGAGGAAAAAACATGGCCGTGTATGGGTTGGCTGACAGACGGTAAATGTCCAGCTGTGGCACAATTTGCTGGGGGCTTAGGCGCTACCGGTACGACACGCTTTCTAACTCCCGATTTGAGATGCTGAAGGTTGGGATTGCTTGTTGGTCTTACGGAAGGGCGAAATTAAAGGATTAGAAGCCGGATTTGATCCCTTCTAGAACGCGATCATCGCTTGATGAACGAGACAACACACCATCATCGTTTAACTGAAAATTCTATACGCTCTCTTCATGACTTGCGAATCTCAAGCTCTGATACGTATAAACAGAAAAACTTCGCTGGAAGAGTTCGCTGGAAAACACGTCGGCGGTAAACAAAGAAGCATAAAAGTATGTTGTACTGTATGCGTGGAAAGACCGTGTTGAGTTCCATTGTGACAGTTGTCTCTGGGACGCGTCAAAGCCAATCAGTACCTAGCACAAGGCATTTTGCTACGTCTTACCAACAAGAACCAACATGCATGTTGCGAAAAACCAACGCGCGATCGAAGTTTTTGAGGTTTTGAAGAAATTCGTGGCAGCCGCCTAGTCGCTCAAGACACGATATGCAAGGTTTGCTAACGCTGCACCCGCTGGCCCCGCCCCTGAAAGGGCTCGTTAATTCCTCCCCTGGGCGTGCTGGACTGAGGCGAGTGCGTCTAGCCGCAGCGCACGCGCGCGTGTGAGGAGATTTAGAAGGCCCTGAAAATGACCTTTTATTTTCTACTGTGCTAGTAAGTCAGATAAACAACTTAAGCCACGAACTTCCACACAATGAATCGATCGAGTTGTGGGGCTCGGAGGCTGAGTTTAAGTCTAGGATAGAAGGATTGCCTCCCTCCCTGATCGTAATTGGTTATTGGTAATCTTACCCTCGTACGCTCGTACTCCTCCCGCTATGCTTCGTACAATCTCACCTTGAGGCGGTACAAAAAACATGGAACTCACCTGGTTTTGTTCTTACGATCCCACGTGCTAGCAAGTAGACCTCATTGCTGACCACTACTCTGCAGCCTCATTTTAACAATTACGTCAAGTTCTAATATGCCTAACTCGGGCAGGGACAAATGTTTTGTAGGCTTTGTGACACAGAGGTCGAAGGAGAAATACTGTCTCAATTGATCATCGTACTACCCGTTGAAGCACTATCAGCCTCCCCTCGAGTCGTCTCTTTCTAAACGCCGTCCCCCACACCCCCTTCACCGCCCACAGATAATGAGAACCCCTCGCAGTGAAGTACTGCTATGATACACACACTTCCTTGGTATAATTTTCGATCATATAGGCCGTAATGGACGCCCTTCCTATCATGGTGGAGTACCTTAAGAATATCTGGCGGTATAATTCTTCCCTCGGAAGCTAATTTTCTAGGCATCTACCCGCATGCCCATGATACTAAAGTGCGGCGAGGACTTTGTGCAAACGAGGGCTGTCTCCATAATAAACTTCAACATGATCTTTTCCAGTCTTCATTTACTTTGGAAGAGCTCATGTTGCAGGTCCTCCAAAAGAACCCACGTTCCCATCAATATCCTCTAACTCCTCGTCGCCGTCTGCATCCGCATCTTCGTCGGCGTTAATAGCGGTCGCGCCCATCATTCCAGTCATGGTTCGATCGTCATCGGGATCTTCAACAGTATCCTGGTCAAAATCATCCATAGAACCATGGGCAGGGAGGTGATTGAGGTGGCGGCGCAAGCCAGTAACACCAGCACCGGAGAAAACACAGAAAACACTTCGTTGATGTTCTGTAAATTCTAAAGAAGTAGGTTAGCAGGATCCTCGAAGGTGATAATTATTAGTTGGGGTTTACCTGAAGGTGCCTCGCGGCAGAATTGTTCCAGATCTGGTCGAAGGAAAGCCTGGACACCAGTCAAGCTTAGGTGAGTGAGTTTTTGGCAGTTGTTAAGGAGTACAACGATGCTCTGGAATGAATGGTCAGTTTTGTCTGTCGATATGGATTCGGATACTTACATTCAGTGTCAAATTGGTACAGTAGCTGAGATGTACTCTCTCGAGGCTACTCCCAGGAAGGTAAATTTCGTCGCCGACTCTCACATGATGTCGATCTTGTCTAGATCGATATTGTGCTAAAGCATAGACGCTCTCGTCGGTGATATTGGAGCACTTCACAAGTCCAATTCGGCGGAGTTTGGGAAGGGATGCCAATTTTGTAACAGATGCATCTGTCAGATGTACACAGCAACCGAGATCAATATATCGAATCCTATTGCAGGCTTGCACTAGCTTGACAACGGAGGCATCAGTAATGTGACCGCAGTGGCCAAGGTGAAGGTAATGAAGGTTTTTTCCAAGCTTGCTGATTGCGATAACAGCAGCGTCTGTCAAATTCCGGCACTTTGCAAAAACCAAGTTTCGCAGGCGGGGTGCAAAATCAATAATCTTTTCGATAGCTCTGTCTGTTAATCGTGCACAACTGGTGAGATCCAATATCCTCAGATGCTCGTATGTTTGATTAGGAGGTAGGTTAAGGAATGCAGAGTCGGCAATCAAATCGCAATTTGCTAGGCGTAGTTCCCGGAGGCTTTGGCCGTTGGAGAGTAGCTCAGTGACTGGTGTGTTCCCAATCATCCTGCATTGATGTAGATCAATCTCGAGTATATTTCGACAGTTTTGGGCGAATCTAGAGATGGCAGAATCTTCAAGTTGCTCGCAGTCGTTGAGTTTGAGCTAGACTTCATTAGCACCTTGCAATCAACACATTGAGAACGTATCGCGTACTCTCTTGATGAATTTGCAGTTGTCAGCAACAGCAATCATAGCCTCGTTCGAAATCTTTATGCAGCCTGAGACATTTAAACCCTGTAATCTTTTGCAGTCTTCGGCCAGAACCATCATCGAAGCTGCAGTGATTTGTCTATCCCCTGAGATATCAAGAGCAAGCAAGTTCTTACTACCCGACAGAAGACCAATAAGCCCGGAATCTGTGAGACCATCGCAGTTTGTTAAAGTTAGCCGTTCTACACGAGTACACACAGAAAGCGGCTGGACGCTTCCATCATTGACGCCATCTGCCAGGGCAGCAAGGTTGAGGCGCTTGATGAAGTCTCGGTAAGCAAAGTATGGGTTCTCGAGAGACAGGGTTCTGCAGATAAAGCCGTGCTTATTCCATGTTGTACAAGCTGGTCGATGCCACAGCAGATCCACACAGTTTCGGGCCCATCTCTTCGACACAACCATACAGCTCAACAGATCTTGCGGGTTGGTGAGCTTCGAAAATATGCCAATGAGGACCTCGGCGGGTAATCGATTAGCTGGAGGCTCGCAGATTTCTCCGGATACTGCCATGTCTTGGAAAGTACCGACGCCAATAGACGATTGCGAGTCATTGTTCCCCGCGTAGAAAGCAGAATCCGACTCCTCGGCATAATCCTGACGTGCAGGTGAATTGCTTGAAGAAGATTGCGAGTCTCCTTCCGGGTCAGGAGTCGCACGATAGGGTATGGTGTTGATGGGCGCCATGGTTGGAAGAGGACCCCGCATGACGGTGGTATTCGTTGAGAAGGAGGTAGGTTATTCGAGTCTCAAAAAGAGTCGCGGCGATCGAAGGGGGTTGAAGATAGCTTGGGCATCAAGAGACTCCGTGTGGACTTGGATGCGTTGAAAGGAGGACGACAACTGCGGCTGATTCGGGGGGTAGGAATGTTCGTGCTCGGTGATCGATGCTCAGCCTCGCGCAACTGAAATGAAGTGTCTGACGATACGCTGGGTAAGGTCAACAGGCGAGACTTGGAAGCCGTGGCTCAAGTTTGCAGAAACTCGGCGAGGCGACGAGTTGGTGGTCGTGGTTGTGTTGTTGATGAGAGGCTGTCTGCCACTTGGTGATCAGATTACGACGATGTTTGAGAGGTTGTGATGAGGATGGATGTGGATCAGGACCTGCCGTTGCAAATGCGTTCATCAGTGCAGGCCCCAGTGGTTGGCTCGCTTAGCGGCCACAGCTTTTCGCACGTACAGTACAGTACACCAGGTGCCGTTTCCAGAGCCCCAGAGTCACTTTCAGGTATGCATCACCTGCAATGCGGGCATCTGCTGGATACGTGTGGTGTTTGTTCGCGGACGTGTTCACCGTGTTCGTCGTGTTCTGGACTGATCACGATAGGTGCCCTCTGTTTGTCCCGTTGAAGAACCAAATGCCAAAAAATACCTAAGGTTACCTACCGGTAGCTACAGGAGGAAAAGGCCACCCAGCGAATCACACCCATGACATGACCCACCAGCCAAATTCCAACGGCCGCCACAAACCCAATTCCCCAAAAGTCTAATGGAAGGATCTGTCATTAGCTTCAGCCTTGAAAATCACATCTTTTAGCATCTGGAATATATCCACAGATTCTCAGCCGCCGTTTACGAAAAAGTACGCCTTTCTATTTGGAAATACGCCGACAATTGATTTCGCTTTTTTTGTGCCCCGGAAGTATCTCCTCAGGATCTCATTTACCCTTTTACAGATCGACTGAATGTATTTGGTTTCTTTACCATACCACAGCTACAGTCACTCTTGTTCTCATCCCGTCTGTTCATCTAGTACCCTCTTGGCTTCTATCTGGCCTGTCCTTCGGGTTTAATTTCTTCAATTTTCTGCCTATGTTTGTGCGCAGACACAGGATCTTTGGACCACATTCTCCTTTCTTAGCCGAGTCATACGCCCTAGAAAATTTGCAAAATCACGACCGACATGCTCAGATCTCAAGCGCTGTGTGAAGAATGTTTGGATTTCGCTACGCTAAAGTTCTAACACTCCTTCAATCTCCGCCTATTCATAGTCCTGCAGCTCATTTTCTCTATACGTTGAACACCGAAACACGGTGCACAATCAATCAAAAGCAGTTGATATCTACAAACGCTACGGTCACCTGCACCACCTGAGAAAGCGCCAATAGAAGTTGGGGGTGTTCCATGCGCGTTGTTATCCTGTCTGGAATCTGTATGCGGAAATCTTTGAACTTATCATCTCCATAACGGCATTCGAAGAGAACGGTTGCCATGGTCCCTGGCAATACTGAAGTTAGCTTTCTCATTCCTTAAAATCTTATGAGTACAGCACTGTGCTAGATGCTGTAAGAAGGAAACCTTCATCACCAAGATATCGCAGAAGTAGTCGAGTAAAGGAAAGTTCTTCGCCAACTTACATGGGTCAATAAGTGGGAAAACGAAGGCACAGGTTTGGGGAAGCACGGATCCCAAGATTGACTTTCCCATTGTGGCCGGCTCTGGAAGCGGTATGATGGGCGCTACGAGGCGTCTTATCTCGCGGATGGGGCGGGCATGTTTCAAAATCTCGTCGTAGGCCAGTGTACCTTCTACTTCGGCGACGGCGAAGCGCTTTATGAGGCGAGCAATGTAAAGTGGAAATACTGGCACAAATCTGCCAGTAGGTGCTTCTTTGCGACTATTCCGGAGTGTCTCGATACCCTCTCTACTGGCGTGTAAGATGAACTGGTTTTGTCCGTACAATACGGGCAACGCTTCAACATGTATTGTTTTGCAACAGCGAACGAGGCGGCCGTGGAGGGTCCTTGCACCAAAAGTACTGCTGAGGTCCTCTTTTTGGCGACCACTATCTTCGTACGTCGACATACGGATAATAATGGGCTCTTCCCGAGTAAGACAAAACTTATAAACTAGTCTTCTTATTAGATCTTGGTGAGAATCGTGGCGCTAATATCACGACAACAGAGTCGGTGCAACCGTGACATTAGTGTCAAATAGAACAAGGGCACTTACTTCGAAGACGAACAGACTCTGGAAGTCCCATGAAGTCAAAAGCCTCTTCCGATGATCCGGATGATCCGGACGCTGCAAAATAATTGCCTATTGGCGCATCATCTCTATGATATGGCTCATCGGAAATATTCGCAGAAGGCCCATTGATAGCCCTCACCTGCCTAGGCGGTATCGAGGTTGTCTTAGTTCTCTTTTTCGATGATGAAACCTCCCCTTCAGAAGGGTCGTTGGAAGTATTTGATGGACTACTAGGGATGGTCTTTGATTTCTTGGCTGCGTCCGAATGCTTTTTTATCCCAAGATTGTCCCATTTTCTTTTTATTCTATTTTTCATACCACCACCAATCGACCACTTTGAGCTCTTTCCCTCGTGTCTTCCGGCGTCGGTCTGCTGAAAGTCACCGAACTGCGAGATTAAATTGATATCTGGGGATGGGGGGATGTTCTGTAGTAGATTACTGGTGCGAGGAGACGCAGGAACTTTCGGAGATGAAATTTTTGGTGGCGAAGAATCAGTATGAGATGAGTTATTGTTCTGAACTGAGCTTGAAGAAGAGGCTTCTGCAAAACTTTGCCCCGAGGAAGACCCTGGTTGGTTTAGGGGTGCCCTTGGGTCCATTTGGCTCGGTTGCCATACTGGAGGCACAGTATTTAGCTCGGAAGGCCTTGGTAGGGTTAACAGCTCACTTGGTAGAGTCTGGCTGGTATGCCAGGCTGAGGGCGCGGACCAAGAAGTGACGTGAGCGGAAGTAGTTGTGCTGATATTGTAGTTATGAGGGGCTGCCAGCGTAGGAACTTCCAGAGGCGTAACATAACTGGATGCTGATGTAGCCACATACTGGTTAGGTACTAGTGAAGCTACGGATTTCGACCCTCGAGTCTTAGATGATGCTAGTCGTGAAGCTGATTGGTTTCCAGATTTTGGATTCAAAAGAAATTCTGGTGTTGGAATCAATGCTGGACGCCTGTAGCTGTCCCAAGCTTCATAAGAAGGGACAAATCTTTTGCAACTGAGAATTTCTGATAGGTATTCAACATCTCCCCATGCTGTAGTCGGCGACCCAGGTGAGGCGAATATTTTTGAGTATCTGTTCCAGACATCTATGGAGCCATCCGGATCAAGCAAAAGACGGGAGCTCACGGCAACATCTCGGACGGGTATATTGACGGAACGCGATGCGTCCGTTAGGATGTCGGCATTGCACTCTCGAAGGCGCCTCCTAAGGATGAATTCCATGACGATAGAGAGCTTGACTTTTGGATCCACTTCATTTTGTTGGGAGAAGAAGCTAGACAGAGAGTAGAATTCAAATGTAGGGTTCGACTGTTGCTTGAGCCAACGATCATCTGGAGAGCCGATGCCCTTGCGTTCGGGACGAGCGTGAGATTTCCGGCGCAATTTCCTAAAAGCCAAGTCCATATTGAGGAGACTCTGCTTCCGAACAGTTGGATTCCTTGCTTGATGTCACTATAGGAGCTATCTGAAGCTGACTATCGACGAAAGAGCAAAGAAAAGACTTTTTTAAAACAAGCGATTGTGCAACTGGTGACTGTTATAAAATGTGAGGATGTACAACGTGAAAACAGATGCTTGAATACGAGATGTGTGTTGGCGCTCAAGACACTCATCAACGCAACGTGCCTATGGCTTCCTGGATGGAAACGGCAGGAAGGACCAAAAACCCCGACGTAACCAAGATGGAAGGGAAAGATTTGGGGTGAGGACGCGAGGGAAGGAGTAAACTAGAAATTATTCTAATTAACTGGTATTTAGGGAAATACCTAGCTAATGAAGCTTGTTGCACTTCACTGATGTGGCGAAGCTGGAAGGATTAGCTGGATTTTATGAGGAAGATCGAGTTGAAGGGTCAAGGACAAGAGAGTGCAAGGTTGTTTTTATGCATACGCGCCACCACTACGTGGTTGTCGCATTCTGTGCGCACGAAAACGTTGAGGGAAGAATTGGGAGTTCTAAGTGTGATGAATGTTGTTTTTGTCTGGACCTGTGGTTGTTGGTCGTTACCTCGGCAAACCTCCCCCGGATTTCAATCTGCGGAAAGAAGCGCGAGCCAGCATCATCATCAGCCCACCCACCCACCGGACCTGCAGCTTCAAGCTTGCAATTGCTTCCCCCAAACTCAAACTCAATTGCAATCAAAACAGAAATTTTCAACCGCAATGCCTCTCCGTATATTATCAACGCGTATAGCACGGCTACTTCCCCGCCATTTCGCAAAAGGACAATGTTTACGGACAACTCCCCAATTCTTCCTCCCTTGTCAGCAGCGGAACTTGGCAACAAAGCCAGCCCCAGAAGATGCCGACCGTATCGATCCTATTACCTTGCATAGGCTCGAATACCAACGTCGCGAGTATTACAAAAGACGATCATATTATGCGGCAGCCGGGGTCGTTTTTGGGATGGTTGCCATATGGGTTACAGCTACATCTATTGATCTGCCTCCTCCAAACAAACCTACAAAACTTGATTCTGATAGGCGCCCTGATGATCCGTTAGTGGTTTTGGGCCGGGAGCGAAAAATTGTTGTGCAAAAATTGGGCGAGGAGCCAGAGGAAGTGGTTGACAAGGTTGAGACAGGAACTAGCACAGTGCCTACCTTTCCCAGGATTTTGGACTTTTATGATGACGAACGGGAAGAAGCTGGTAATGGAATTGGGCCGGGACAAAATAACGATCGGCTGGTTGAGTACAATTGGTAGGGCTAGGAATCAGAACAGTCAGCTTTCTGGCTATTCAAGTATATGTGGTGGGAATGTATGTTGCGACCGACGACATTGCGGCACTACAAGAAGCACTCATTCGAAAAATCGATCCAACAGCATCCACTCTCGTTGCAGGAGAGAAAGACACACTGAAGAAAAGGCTCTATGACCCCGAGAAGGGGTTGGAAATTTGGAGTGATGTTTTGAAGAAGAGTGGCGCCAGAACACTCGTTAGAATTGTGCCAACCAGGAACACAGATTTTCACCATTTAAGAGACGCATGGGTTAGATCTTTGACTGCAAGGGCTCAAACGAAAAAGGATGAATTTGGAGATGATCAGTTCGGGCGTTCCATGAATGAGTTCAAGACACTCTTCAATCGTGGGAGCGTGCCCAAAGGGAAAGAGTTGCTGATGAGTAGGGACAGGAGAGGAAAGTTGGCCGTCTGGTACGATGATGGAAAGAACGGAGCGCAGAGATTAGGAGAGGTACTTGATGAGAGGATATCGAGAGGCATATGGTTGAACTACTTAGCTGGAAAGTCGGTAGCGAGCGAGGGCGCTCGAAAAAGTATTATAGAGGGGATTATGGAATTTGTCGAGCGCCCTGTTGGAACCGTTGCGACGCAGGTTGTATAAATGTATTACCAACTGAGTCAAGCTTCTTTTCAAGCAATATCATGACATTCTTTATTCATGCTTCATATTTATCTGGCGTAACACCACTTGTTGTACAATCCACCCCATTTCTCGGCTCTCTACAAAGCACCAGCGTTCTTCAAGAGGTTCGGAAGCTCTTTCTTTTTGGCTTGGAGATCTGAGTTTCCACCGATATGTTCCTTCTTGATATAAATGTTTGGTACGGAGGATTGGCCATTGATTTCCATCAACGCAGCCTGGATAGCGACTCCATCATCTAGGGGCATACATTAGTGACCTTACTTAATGAATTTGTAGATTCGTTTAACATACCGACTTGATCAAGCTCAATAGCGTAATACTTTGCGCCTAACTGGTCAAGAAGAGACTTGGTTGCTCTGCAGTATGGGCAATAAGATTTGCTGAAAACCGCTATTCGCACAATATTAGCCTCAAAGCAGAAGAGAAAATTGGTGCAGGGAAGCGCATACCGACTGCATTCTCATCAATGATCTTTTGTGCCTTAACCTTTGCAGCAGACATGTTTGTAGGAGCGACTGAAGTCGAAGTGAAGAATCGGCGTAGGAACGAAATGATGGGCAACTGTTGGGGAGGCAGCTTGGGGAAATGGATAGGGTCCTTTATAGGGAGAAGGAGGGGCAAGTATTAGGTGCTCCCGTAGGGTAGGTATCGGGAGTTGAGGGCTGATTAGTGAGTGGTTGCTTGCTATGCAGGCGAATTGATGCGATGACGTGCGACGCTGGAGGCCGGTGGTGGCCGAGGTCAGGGCTTTGTCAGCAAGATCGCCAATCTGGGCTTATAACCTTAGGCCATCGTGGCTCAAGGGACTCCGATTTCCGATATTCCAGCCACGATAAAGAACAAGACGATGCAGAAAGTGCTCAGCATTTGGAATCGTCCACTGTCAGCGGGAAGATTCCAATACTTTTGCATTCTAAGCACAGAGTGACCTGTGTTTGTGATACACCTAGTGCAGGTGTCTTCCAGCCAACTGGTGTGTGACCTGATCATTCCCAAGGTCCACTAGCCCCAACTGCTGCTGTCGAGTCCCGTCCCGTACTCCGTACATTGCAACTCGCTTGACTGCCAAAGCCAGCTGTTGCTCAAAAGCTGCCATCCACCATCCCCAAGTCACCGCGAGAGCCCCCCCGACCAGCGCATCTTGGTCATCCTCCATCGCTCAATCACACCACTAAGGAACAAGTCCTACTGCAGGGCTACAAGGACATCAGCAAAGGTGGCTTCCAGCGCGGGGGCATCGCAAGGTGCCACCCTGTCTTCCATAGTCCAGCGACTTCCTGACCCTCTTCAGAGCTACATCGACACTTCCCTCTCACAGATCGCTGCCGCGTATTCGCATCTCCCGCCTTCGACGCAAACCTACATCTCCAACATTGTTAATTACACACACCTTGACAGTGTTCCACCTGCCGCCCTCGCCGGTAGTATCATTCTCCTCACAACAGCAGCAATTTCAATGAGTGGTTGGGGCCGCTCATTCTGGGGTGGACAGGGTCACCGATTATCTCCCTTTGGAAGCAGAACATACCCGCCAAATGTTACGGATGATGACTTCTCGTATATCACTTCGGAGGATCTGCAGCGACCAGGTCCATCCTATGATCCTCACCGACCTCCTCCTCCTTCAATGGCAGCAGAAGATGACGTACTTTTGATCAAGAACAAGAGCACCACTTATCCTGTCAAGTTTCCGGCGTACAGCATTGGAGATGGGAAGTTGCAGGTCCGCGATGTGAAGGAACGGGCTGCTAAAGTTATGGATCTGCCGGATTCGCGGCGGCTAAGGTTATTATACAAAGGCCAACATTTGAAAGATGATTATAGGCCGTGCCGAGACTATAACTTGAAGAATCAGAGCGAGATTCTCTGTATGGTTGGCGAAGCGCCAGATCCAAGTGAAGACTCAGAAGATGGTAGCGAGGAGCTACAAGAAGGGGGCACGAAAAAGAAGCGGAACCGGAAAAGCAAGAAGAAGGGAAGCAAAAAGAAGGGAGATCCGAACCTTTCTCCTGGCGATGGTACGAGCTCTGCAAACTCCAGGACCGTCTCTCCTGCTCCTCCGCCAACTCCCCAGACTGCCCTCGCGAAGCTGCAAGCTATCTCCTCGCATTTCCACACCAAGATTCTGCCTCTTTGCGTTCAGTTCACAGCTGCACCACCAGAAGACCTCAAAAAGAGAGATTTTGAGCATAAGAAGCTCTCAGAGACAATCATGAACGAAGTTCTGTTGAAATTGGATGCAGTCGAAACCGAGGGAGATAGCGAGGCTAGGGAGAAGAGACGAGCGTTGGTTAGAGAGACGCAGGGAGTCCTTAACGGCTTGGACGAGAAAGCCCAGGTGTAATTCTGTTCTCAATATGAGTGCTGTCACGAATTTCCTTGGCTTCTGTATCGTACTTGCATCGTAGGGTGAGAAACTCCCCTCAGAACGGTTATGCTTGCGATACCAGCATGGCGTTTTCAGATTCGATCATATAGAGTGATGGTCAGGAACACTCAGTGTGTTCAGATCCGGATTCAGATAGAGTGTCAGCCATCAACGATTACTGATCTGCTCCATTTTAAGCCCCATTTATCATGTGTATTTGCGTTACCTTGATTGTGGGTTGACAATTCATGACATGAGGTCGTGTCACGAGTAGAAACTAAAAGAAAGGTTGGTTGATGCTGTCTATTACAATTTTGGGAGATCTTCACTAGTAACTATGTAAGAGAGGCGCATCGAGGCATTCTTGACAACTGCACAAAACTTGACATGCACCAAAGCGAAATGCCACCAACACAAGCAAATAAAATCCTCGCCATGTTCTTCAATTAGTTTTAATTATCCTCGCTACAGAAATTCTAACCAATGTGCATTCTATTCTCTGGCGATTGATAAGCTGTCGCTGCTATTAATTTTCCAATTCTCAGGGTTTGTGGGCCCTAACGCGGCTCCGAGTTCGCTTAAAAAAGACGCTAGGCGCAACTCTCACAACACTACTCGGCTTCGCGATTTGAAAGAGATCTCAAGAACGAAATCAACGACAAATCGACATCACGCCTCCACCATTACGAAGGTAGAGGACACCGGCAACCCTTTCGACTTTGTCTTCTCACCTTCCCGTGCAGCAGGACAACATGTCGACCTTCGAGCAACAGGTGAGTTTCCTGTACGACGGTGGAATCTGCAATGCGTCAATCATGGAGACTTTCTGCCGATTGATGCAAATCATTTCATGATGGAAGCTAACCAGTCTTGTCTACTAGATTGTCATCGATGGCAAGGGTCACTTGCTTGGTCGGTTGGCCAGCACTGTGGCTAAGCAATTGCTCAACGGCCAAAAGATCGTAGTTGTGCGATGCGAAGCCCTCAACATCTCTGGAGAGTTCTTCCGTGCGAAGCGTATGTTCTACACCTATATTTCGGTTTGCGATTGGGTTGGAAGAAAAGGATAGCGTTGGCGCATATGGGACCCGGACTGACATTTATTCGATTGTAGTAAAGTACCACGCCTACCTCCGAAAGATGACCCGATACAACCCAACCCGAGGAGGTGAGCAGCTTCCACCATGAGACTGCAATTTTGGCGCAGGAATTAATATCTGACGGGTTACAGGTCCTTTCCATTTCCGTGCTCCATCAAGAATCTTCTACAAGACCGTTCGTGGCATGATTCCTCACAAGACCGCCCGTGGTGCCGCTGCTATGGAGAGACTTAAGGTTTTCGAGGGTGTTCCACCACCATATGACCACGTCAAGAGAGTTGTTGTCCCACAAGCCCTGAGAGTCTTGAGATTGAAGCCTGGCCGAAAGTACTGCACCGTTGGCAGACTGAGTCACGAGGTCGGCTGGAAGTACCAAGACGTTGTTGCTAGGTTGGTTTTTCTGCTGGAAACGCAAGAGGCTTGGATTGGAAGCTAACGGTGGAATAGACTTGAGGAGAGACGGAAGGTTAAGGGTGCCGCATATTACGCCCGTAAGAAGGCAGCACGAAGACAATTATCGGACGCCCAAAAGAGTGCGAAGGTTGACGACAAGACCAAGAAGCAGTTGGCTGAGCTCGGCTACTAGATTTACGGAGTTAATTTCGGAAGTCTGGGTGTTGGGATATCTGGGCTGTTCTTTCCTTTTCTCATCAACAAAACTTCGTCATTCGTCAATGCTTTGATCTCCCCACATGGGAAGATATCCCAAGGCTGGTCCAACGTCACACGTCATATCACGCATGGATTGGAGGGTTGCTACATCGGAAAAAGAGCACTGATGAAGCTTTGGGCCTCTGCTGTGTATAAGCCTCGTCTTGCATGCCGCTCATAGGGAAATGAATTCTCAATTAAGAATAAACGGCTGGGCGAAATGGTGTTATTTGAATTCATTGTCCACTAATGATGATTGATTTAGACTTCCTTTGCGCCGTCATTACTCCTTTCAGTGACCCCAGAACTCTTTTTGGCGTTACCGAGGATACATTTCCCTAAAGGTGAGCTCGACCACAAAAATGCCCACGAAGCCAGGGATTGTTGTGTTTCTATTAACCCAAGATATTCCAAGGCCATACATTTGAAGATTGCCTGTATTTGCTGCTAAACCACCCTTTTCAATGATAGCAACCCTACCTCCGTAGGTTTGCCGCCCCAGACTCCGCGTGTGCCGTTAATTTTTTGACAATCACAACTTTGGTCATTACCGTAGCCTTGCATCTCAAACATCTGAGAATCAATCCCATTCATCCCTCAAAGCAGGCCGAAGAAATCCCCGATACCGGGAGACGCCTTTCGACTCAGGCCATGCCTTAGTTTTCATGCATCCCTTTTACCGAGGAAGTGTAAATAGCGGAAACTACTCCGCACTAAGTTGCCCATACATTGCTAGCTACAAGTACATACAACTTGCCATGGGCTCTCGAAATGCATTGCTCGAAAGTCTCCAAGATCTTTATTTCTTATTCAAAAGTGAGCTTTTAATACCAGATTATCACAACTTCGGCCGTGAGAGTTCTTTCACAATTCTGTTTCCATTGTGAAGGTTCCTTCTTCAGCGAGGCTGGTGAGGACCTCGCATTGACCAAGTTTGTGCCACCCTTCCAACTCGTACATCAACTACTCACATCAAGCTCTATCTTAAAACAACAAAGACTTCAACGGCATCCCATTCTCTCGTCCGTAAAACAGACTTCTTCTCGCCGTTAATTGAACCCTTACCGGCCAAAACCAACCAAGAATGTCGCCACCAACATCCCGCCTCCAAGCACTAACCTCACACTTCCTCCACCCCTCGTCTTTCATCTCATCCTCATCCCCACCACCACACATTCACCAACTCTCACCGACGTTCTTCCTCCCTCGCGCCGCCGAAATTGAACCAGATGCCGAGGCCATCTACCACGTCACGGCCAACAACCGCGTTCTCCGACGCACCTATATCGATTTCGCGGATCGCGCCAGGGGTCTTGCTTATTTCTTGCTGAAGCATGGGTTTAAGAAGGTGGGGATCCTAGCACCGAATACGCCAGCTTTTTTGGAGAGTATTTTTGGCATTGGGGCTGCCGGGGGTGTGATTGTGCCGGTTAATTATAGGTTGAAGACGGAGGATATTTCATATATTTTTGGGTTTAGTGAGGTGAGTTTATGCTTGGTTATTTTTCCGTTTGTGGTGATTTTGAAAAGGCAATTTTTGAGGTGCTCAGTTGTACTTGAACTCCGGAACAAGTGAGAGTTTGTGCTTGTGCGTGTTGCTCAGCTGCAAGTTTAGGAGCTGGGACAGCAGCAGGAGCTAGAGTTGCGGGAGGAGATGGTGGCTAAATGTGTTTCTCGTTTCATTTCTGGACCATAGTCCATTCCTTGCCACTGTCAACTTTTTTTTTTCGTCATTGGACAGGAGAGCAGGAAAGGTCGATGGGACGTGTAGGTGTACTGTGGCTAAGGCGTTCGAGTTGTCTTCAAGACCGTCGCCAGAAAACTTATTTCATTAGGTTCTCATTGTTGGCTGCTTGGAACCGTTCAGGAATTCGAGGTGGTCCATGAGAACTTTCCCTGTTTCCTCATTAAATACGCAAAATATTGGTAGTATACAATGGGCAAGAACTAACGAATGAAACATAGGTGGACGTAATAATAGTCGACCAAGAACTCCTACATCTTCTTGATGACTTCCGAAAAGAGAAGCCGTTAGTTCCATTCATTATCGACACAGATACGGATGCCGCTGAAGGACAATTATCAGATCCCTTCGATGAAGCAGTCCTAGAAGGTCTCAAGTATGATGTGGAAAAAGGAACGAAAGGATGGGAAGGTTTAAGTGCTCAGTGCAATGACGAAAATGGCATGATCGCAATACCCTTTACGAGTGGTACAACAGCAAAACCAAAAGGAGTCGTCTACACCCACCGAGGAGCCTATCTTGCAGCAGTGGGAAACATCATCGAAAGTGGACTGAACTACGATACCGGACGTTGCAAATACCTCTGGACACTGCCAATGTTCCACGCAATGGGTTGGACATTTCCCTGGTCCGTAACAGCCGTGCGAGGAACTCACTACTGCCTGCGCAAAATTGATTACCCCCTGATATGGTCACTCCTGAAATCCGAAAAGATAACACATTTCAATGCCGCACCAACAGTCAACACGCTCCTCTGTGCCCCGGCTATAGTTTCCTGCCTGAATTTTGCCCGGGAGTCCGTTTCTGCTCCTTTACAGGATTCCTGCTGGAGCAATTTTGGATCCCTCTTATCAAAGAAGCATCTCCAAATTCAAATAAGAAGCATTTTGACATACGCCTCTGATTTGATGTGATAGTGAGCTGCAAGCCGCTGATTACTAAAGCTCTTGCATCGTGAGAGTAGTTGAGTGATAGCGACCTCGACCTCAGCAGTGACGATGACACGCCACGCGACGTAAGAAGCGACATGAAATCTTAAGTGTTGCAAGTCAGAGTTAAACATTTATCTACTTCTACTCAACATTTGGGTTTTCGCCCTCTCTCATTCTCCGTCGCAGGAATCAACAGGGTGTCTGACAACCAATGCAAATTCCTCATGCTTCCCAATTCCATAAATCAGTGGGATCCTACAAACTTTTGGCTCCTACATTTTACACCCCACCACGAGGCTTGCACCAAAGGGCTTTCTCGCCAGGCGAAGTGGACGTGGCTCAGCCTCGCGCCCAACACACACATCTTTCGCAACATCATACCTCCATTACTCATGGAACAGCACGACCGTAGAGCTACAGTAGCCAGCTTCAATGTCGATTACCTTCGGAAGTGTCGGGGACATAATAGCGGTCGGGCAGATCGCATGGTCACTTGCCCAGGCGTTGACCGACTCAAAGGGGTCCGCAAAGGAATATCAAGGCCTGATCAAGGAGTTAAGGGCTTTTGAACGAGCTGTGTTGCAGGTGAGTTCCCATTCTTGTCCAATTCGTATCATACAAGTGTAGGAGTCTGATGTATGTACCACAGATTGTTGCGCTCTGGCAGAACTACAACAGCCCTGATGTGATAGCGACGGATGTTACGAAAGATTGGCTGGATACATTGCGCGCTTTTCAAGAGAAGGTTGATAGGAAATATAGCAGGTACTTGGCGGACTCGGGATCTGGGAGTTGGGCGAGAGATGCGTCGAAGAAGGTGCTTTGGTTGAAGGAAAAGGAGGATATTTTGGATCTAAGGAGGAAGTTGAGTTCGGCGAGTGAGACAATTACTATGTTGACACTTGCGGCTATGGGGTTTGTTGCTGTCTCTTCCGATAGGTCGTGATGTTGACCCGCGGTAGGAAATCGAATAAATTGGCTGAAGGGGAAATTAAGTTTCGAGTCCGCGTCGTCCACCTAATGTTGGAAGATGCCAAGAAGCGTGCTGAAGAACAGGCTGCGCAGCTCAAGGCCATAGATGAGAAGGTTGAAGCGCAGTCGAAGACTTCGGATCTTATCTTGAGTAGTGTTAAGAGTGGCTTTGTATCTCTGTAAGCATCTGGAAGAAGTCAGTCTGAGATTGGATGTTACTGATCCCTCGCACTAGGACACAGGTTTATTCTATGACTATCGATATCAAGAATATACTGTGTCTCTTCCAGAGTCATATGATATTACAGCAATCGACCCCTCGAGGCATTGGAACAGGCTGGCAGTATGATCCCGTGACGTTAGAAGACGCGCTTGGCTTTCGGCACCTCATTCCCTTGGACGTAGTCACGTCTTGGAAAGTAAGTGTGTCTTATACTGAGTCCATCTTTGCGTGCTGATCTATGATTCAGATCCTCGATGTGATCTTACTAGAGCGCTTTGAAAAACGTCCTGGATACCAGAAAGTCCTCAAGGGCGAATTTGCGATCGAGGAAGGCATCACTGGACGTGATATTAGTCGAGAGAATGAGCTCGCGATGTGCTTTCGTCCCGGCCAGAAGATTGATATGAGTATGATCTTCTCCGACCTCGATACGAACAGCAATTATTGCCCTCGTTGTCGTACCAAATCAGAAGCTTCTGCTGAAGCTAGAACTCAATGGTGAGTCACGTGGAGGAGGGTGGGTATCTCAATCTTAGCCACGAATCGATCAGTCGATCTAACGATAGATGCCCAAACCCGGCTGAACGCCCAGAGGGGTTGAAAGATTTTGAAGACGGGGTGGTGGTATCCAAAACAGAAGCTGATACTTGCCCAGTACCTCGTGCCAGATGTGGTTTCAAAGACTAGTGGAGATTGATGATGAGTCTGATCCCGAACCAGTCCCAGAGCCTGCTGAACGACCCACTGTTGTTCATAACAGCGTCAGAACTAAGAAGGCAAGGGTCGTTGTTTCAACACCAGCAGACTTTCAGAGAGTTCGGCTGATGAGCATACTAAGGCCCAAGGAACAAAAGGCAAAAGAGGAGCCCGGAAAGCGGCCAGTGCTTTACGGATTCCCCCCGGGTTATGAAGCGCAGTTCCTAGAGCGTGAATTCAAGAAGAATCCAAAGCCCACACTTCAGGTGAAACGGCAATTTGCTGAGGATATAGGTATTGAGCTTACAAGAATTAACGTATGTCTACACAGTCTCCCAAGGACAGTGGCGAACTTTACTGATAGTTAGCAGAACTGGTTTCATGGTCGACGGGCCAAACAGAAGCAAGAAAAGAAGCGAAAGGAGTGGGAAGCCGATCTCGGACGCGAATGGACCGAAGGAGAAAGAAGGCTCGAGGATATGAGTATGGCTTCTTGGGAGGATCATTTCGACCTACCACCACCACCACCTCTCGCCCCGATACTCGAAGAACTGCAACATTTAGCGATACCTCCTCCCCCACCGCCTTTTCCTCCACCACCATCCCCACCTCAACGCCGTCCAGCAAAAATACAATTTAATATGCTACACCGCACCCCGAACCTAAGCCCTGAGGTTGCTCTAGCAAGATTGATCGCCAATGAACAAGCCCAAGGAGTCTTGCAAGGCGCACCAATCCTCGGCCCTCACTTGGGCACACAAGGATTCATAAGATCCCGAAGTGAGAGAAATGCGGACCTGGCTGGACAGGAGCAGCTTCAAGATGACCATGGAGGACCTCTCACAGCCTCTACCGCAAGTTCGCCGATGAAAAAACTCTACGACTCTACATTTCCTAGCTCACAGGGTGGCAACCGTGGCATCGAGGCGAGCGAGGTATCTTGGGGTCGTCGCCTATCGGCGCAAGCGCAAGCTCTTAACCGTTCGCAAGAAACGGTCGATGTCACTCTAATACCACATCTCACTCCACCGTCCGCTCCGGATTCTGGTCTTAACACTCCCGAGTATGTCAGCATGACTCCTGCAACTGGTGGAGCTCCTCGCTATAACGATTGGGCCTTGTTCAGCCAGTACTCGAGGGGATACCAAGCACCATTACACGATCCATACGTTCCCTCCCACGGCCATGGTCCCTTCCCTGCTAGCCACATTAACCATCTGGGCGTGAACGTCTGGGACCATTCTCTTGTCGAGTGCCAGTGTAGTTATTGTCTCGTTGGTCAAGCAGCCACGGAAACACTCGGGACAGAGGGGGTGACGCTGCGAAATGACCCTACAAAGGCAAGGCAAGTGCATTCGTCCCGCGTAGCAGAGGTAGAGGTGAAGGCTTCTCGGAAAAGTGCGAGAGCTACTCGAGTTCAGGGTGAGAGTTTGGGCTCGATTCCGACGACGCGGGGTCCGCAAGACACTGAAAGATTCGCACAACACTCCCCGGCTTCTAACCGGGAGGGTGATGACAAGCTCCATGAGTTCGGCAAATGGGAACCCATTTTATTGCCACCTATTTCCCTGGCGTCCGCGAATCCTTTCAAACCCCCACCAGCGCCCATGGATATTGCTTCTCGTCGGAAGAGAGCCCAGCACAAGCCAGAGGCATTGACTGCCGACACAAACATCCGAATCCGCCCTAGGGAAGAAGACGACTCTGAAGGTTCCAGGGATAGTGACGCCGATGCAGGGAGCGTTTCTTCTGGCCGTGCCAGCCCTAGGAGATTACAGCAAAACCTCTTCACGAATATGTAGGGCGGAGACGATAGTGACAAGGCTGACAATCGAAATATCGACCCGACACACTGAAGACATCTCGCTGAAGGCGTTCTCGCCGGTGTTGGTGCTGCTGAATTATTGTCAAACCATCAGCGAAGGATGCGGCAACAGGAAATTAAAAAGTCGACTAAATAATAAAATTAAAGAAAAGAAGTATTTAAGTTATAATAAGTATAAGTAAAAAGGAATTTATAGGAAAAGGGAGGAGTACTCTCCTTAAAGGCATTTATATTAAACTAACTTATATTATAAACAAAGCATTAGATATATTTTCAAAAGTATCTACTTTAGGATCTAGGAACTTATTTAGGCTCCTGGAGTATCTTGTCAAAACTTGACGAAAATGATATAAGAGAAACGGAGGTTGAATTAAGCATAATTGGCTGAAAAGCGAGAAGTCAAAACACGTGATGATTTAATAGATCTTGCTCAGGATGCTCAGGGCGCTCAGGTGAGCTGCTCCGGTCGCTCAGGTTACTCGGGCGAGTTGACTGAGTCACGGGTGAGCCGAGAGTGATTAGCGCCTGAGCAAGAGCGGCAAGCTTACTAACCCTATGCGATGCACAAGAAAGAGAAAATTGATTCATAATACCCTTGAATCAAAATTTAGCGTGGCTAACTGTCCTGACTATTGAATAGGTTCTGCGATAATAAGCTTAAAAAGAAATAGCGCTCTATGATCTAAGACTGCTCTGGAGGAACAACACGAGAATTTCTTCGGTATATTCATGACAAGAACAGAGTAAGCAAAAGGGGTGCGATGCAACAATACTGTAATGCGATGGCGTCGGAGGTCCGCTCCTGTCTGTCGAAGCCACGTGACAGTCACGGGACAAGTCACGTGGCCAGGGCGGACTTCGGCTGCAGTGCATTCTTGTGCCTTATATAGCGTGCTAAGCGTATTCCCCCTACGGGTGAATACTATGGTCTTTTGGCCCAGCGGGCAGTGCGATCTAGAGCTTAGCGATCCATGTCACAAATACATAGCACAGTCAGATTTGAAAGTTACTCCTCTGATTTATTACATTAAATCCCAAGGAATTATGTCGGGCATTGGCGAAGCAACTCTTGTCAGCGGCCGAACTCCCCCTTATAGCGAAGCAGCTCGAGTACACGCAAATATATATCAATGATGTGGCGGACGATGCCACAAAGCTTGCTCTCACGCCTACTTTGACTTATTATTCTGGCACTGAGTGGATCGAGGAAACGCGGCATAACGGTTGAGCCTGTACACCCTTATTCGATGAAGATCCTCATTGGTCTATTCAGTTCACTTTGTTGATCTTGTTTAATATGCTCGCGTTTGAATTAACGATTACTATTGATATCCCTGGTATTATTTTATTATAGTTTCCCTAGACTCTCAAAATGAATATTTCAAAAATATATATATATAGGTATAGTTCTACTATTTGACCTAATCGTGACTAATTATGCGATTATGTGGGTCTCGAGACCTCTTCTTACAGGCTTCTCTGTAGACAGCAAATAAGGTACTTCCTCCTATAGCGAAGTGAAATACACAGCTTCCTCACGATCCTTTTTTGCCTGTGGGACCTATACAAACCTTGGCCAGATCACCCGTTGGTGGAGCCGGCTTGGTCAGTTTTTGGTGCTACTATCCCCTAGTCCGAATTAGAATTCTCTACTATGGCTAACTCACCAACGGCCGCCTAGTCTGTAAGGCTAGACTGGTGATGATGATGATCAGAAAACCACCAATATGACAAGGCTGATGGAATTCTTTGTAAGGTAGCTTTGGTGTATAAAATGCGCTATAAGATAATTAAAGATGAATTGACTTACATAGACAATTGTGGCTATGTTTAACACTGCACTTAGGCTTGGCGGCCGTTTAGTCTTTACTACATTAAAGCAAGTTAGCAAATTATAACTGTATCAAACTTTAATAAAATCCATTTGGGAGGGCTAGGTACTTTGTCTTCGTAGTAGCTCGCTGCTTGTGGGCTGGGATGACCTGTGCTTCTCTTGCGAGGCTGAAAACGCTTGCCTATCAAGCGTCGCCAACACTGTAAGGTCATCCCTCGAGTCCCTCTTAGTATTTCTTGAAGATACAAGTGAGTAAGATCCGGAACAGAATTATTAGTGCTAACCTCGATAACAGTTGCACTTGCACAATTCTCTTCATCAGAACGAGTTTTCACAAACGGCGGGCTGTCCTTTTTGGTCGCGTCAAACACCAACTAACCACCTGGGCATTAGGAAAACGTTATTGTATCGAGCAGTACGTTATTGGGTATTACGATGCTTAAAAGATCGGTATTTTGCAAAGTTTTACAATATTTCTTAGACACGTTCTAATTTTTTTTATGACATAGTTTCTGCGATAACAGGTGTTGATTTAAGCCATCTCCAACTTCGGAAACCTCTTGAGGAGCCCTCAGTCCGCAGGTAGCGTAGACCCTTGCCATGAACTTTTGAGATCAGCGAGCGTGCTTCCTCGGTTCCTCCACGATCGTCTGGTTTTCATATGCTACCATTCAACTACCCAACTATCTATACCCCATCTGCTTATCTGTCTGCGTTCTCCTCCCTTCCTTCAGATCACTCCTTAGTTTCAGTTCCCGCTCTACTAGCAGACCTTCCTAAAACTAAGGCACGCCTATTAACCCCTCAACCAAATCCTGCAATTTAATGTCACTCTCACTTCCATCATTGATTTGGAACTCGCAGAGTTCCGGTGCTAGCCTGCGGACCAATTGTTCAGCGAGCTCGCTGGTATCTTCATACGTGTGCTTGACGTCCTCGGGAAGATAGAAACGCATATACGTCATGGATTGTAACGGTACATCTCCGATTTTCTTGAGACCCTCAATCAAATCAGGCATAGAAACATCAGCCGTGATATGGAAATAGCCCAGCTCTGGACAGTGACGCGCCAGAGAAATAATGGCCTGGTGAGTAAGTGTCGAGCGATCTTCAAGGCCAATGCAAAACGTGTTGAGATTCGGCAGAGCGCGTGCGAATGCCTCTATGGTTGCATCATTGATGTCTTCGCCGCGCGGACAGGGATCCTCCATCATGAGCACAGAAGCAGAAGGAAGATTTACTGTTGTGAGATGGGGACATCCGTGGGCCAGTGCGATCAAGTCCGGTCCTAAGAAAGTGCTGTCCTCAGCAAATGTGAGATCCAAGTACGTCAAACAGGAAAGATCGGCAAGTCTACCCAATCTTTCGTCAATTGGTTCTGATAATTCTAGTTTTAATACCGAAAGATGGGGGAACAGTGACGGTAGTACAGCTATAGAGCCAGCGTATCCTGTAGCAAGTTCCTTCAGAGCTGGAAAGGAGCCCTCCGGCAGATTTTGCAGAAATTTTGCGCTCAAATTCTGGCCCTGAAGCTTACGGAATACAGGAAGCGCAGCCAAGGAGCTGAGAACGCCTGGTTGCCAGATGTTATTGGGAAAATCTTTTCCGTCGTGGTAAACGAAAGAAAGAGAAAGAGAAGATAATGCCGGCGTAGACTTGATGAATTCAATGGCTTCTTCTTCTACACTCTCGAAGAAATCTGGTTCGTCCAAAGCCAAGTCGATAGTTTTCAATTTCGGGCTACTTCTGAGTATATGCCAGAATAGCCCAACGCGTTCAGGGGAGTGGAAGTCATAAAATGGCCCTGTCGTTTTGAGGGCATTAAGTTCTGAATCATCCTTTGTGCATCCATCGCTTGTGAAGGATTCGAGAATGGGAAAATGTAGGTTCAGCAAGTAGTCATGCCATTGCTCCCCTTCTGTGATCTTGGGCCAGTTCTCTCGGCTGCGAACGAAGCGAAGCTCGCGAATACAGTTGGCATAGTACCGAGCACGCGACACGTCGCGGGCGGCGATATTGGCTAGCGCATGCACTGTAGGCTCTTTGTTGCGCGAATTACTGATAGGAAATTCAGTTCCACATCTATCCCACAAGATCCGGGTAGCCTCGTGCGAGAACAGGCGGTTGACTTGGAGACAGTTTTGGAGCAAGGCGTGCTCAACCGTGTCTGTCATAAGAATGGCGGCAACCATCTCCGGAATACTGAAGAGGTCATGCATTGCGAGTACGTCTAGGAAAGGCGTTGTTGTTGTAAAGTTAAAAGGTTAGGTATTGGATTTGGTCGACTCCAGCTGGTCGGATGAGTGGTATCATCAACACAAGCAATAGGGACACAGGGATCGTGCGGAGGGCTCAATTGGGGTAAATCAAGTATATTATCAACTGTACAGAATCAAAGATCAGGTCGTCGTGCCGCCTATCTAGACTACAGGTGAGACGTGCCCTAAAACACGTGCTGGTGCCATGGTAGCCTTAGGCTGCCAGGCACACACTTCAACACAGCGGATGGGATTGATTGATCAGGCCTAAGGGGCGCATGGGGCCGCGCTTCTTGGTTCCCCTTGCCACCGGCTGCCGCATTGCGCTATATCCACTGACCAACGACGGGTCGAAAGTCGACATCTATAGGCCTATATCCCCTGTCAAAGTTATTAATGTGACTGTTGCCAGATGAACTATTTTTGAAGCGCCAAGAAGCGCTGGAGCGCGCGCGTAAATTGTCTCAGGGCTGCGCAATTTTTAAGTGCAGCGGTTACCTATCCGAAGTCGCCCCTGGCCATCCACCTTCGCCATTACTTACCTGTAGACTAGAAATCTTTGATTTCCATGTTTTCTCGTCCTCGTATATTCTTGCGGCTGCGAACGCCAGTCTTGGATAGATCTCGCCTTATTTCATTCTCCTTCTTATGTCGCGCAGGCCGCGTTACATCGTGCTCCATGTCATCCTCGGCTACTCCGTTTGAAGAAGAGAGGGAGGTGGGCTTCGAAAAGTTCTACCCGATGACCTTGGGCGAAGTCATCAATGAAAAGTATAAGGTCGTAGCAAAACTTGGCTTCGGATCAGCAAGCACGATATGGTGCTGTCGTAACCTGGCGTGAGTGAAACTCAGGGCATGCGGTAGAGCCTACATTGACCAGATATACCAGCACGAATAAATATGCCGCACTGAAGATTTACGCCCACGATTTGGTTGCAGAAGATGAGATTGACAACGAAACTGCCATCTACAAACATCTCAGCACCGCGGGGAACCCCGACCATCCTGGCAAGATGTATGTCCGCACCATTCAGGATTCCTTCTTTGTCACGAGCAGAGCAGGGAATCCCCATCGATGTTTAGTTCACGAGGTCCTTTCCAACGATATATTAAGCCTCCGGTATACTCGCCCAGATCGTAAACTGCCCGAGGCAATGCTCAAGCAAATTTTGATCCATTTGCTGCTCGCACTAGATTTCTTGCATAGCGAGTGCCATATCATCCACACAGGTCAGGCCGCTCCTCTCACAATGCTTTGGAATACATTGACAGAGTGCCAGATATAAAAGAAGAGAATATCTTGCTGGGTTTGGTCGATTCATCTATTGTGGAACAGCTGGACACAAAAGAAATCGCGGCATCGAGCCTCTACAAAAGTATCAATGGGTACAATCTCTACAAAAGCGCAAACTTCGGTATTCCAACAAGGTTTGGCCGCCCGATCCTGTGTGACTTCTCCCTCGCTCGGAATGGACAGGTCGAGCACTGCCATGACATCCAGCCGGATCCTTACCGCGCTCCCGAAGTCATTCTAGAGATGCCCTGGGGCTATGCTGTGGATATATGGAACGTCGGAGTCATGGTGCGAGATTTCCTGCATGTGGCTAATAGCACGAAACTAATGAGAGCTTCTAGGTCTGGGACATGTTTGAGAACAGACGCATGTTCGATGGGCTTGACCCCGAGACTGGCAAGTATGGGAACCGCTTCCACCTTGCTAGTATAGTTGGTCTTTTGGGACCTCCTCCCCTCGAGCTCCTCCAGCGAAGCCAGTGCAGCTCCGTCTACTTCGATGACAGAGGTAAGTACTTGATTCCAAGGATGTGCATCCGCCAACCTAATATGCATACGACAGGCAACTGGAAGTGTCTGAATCCTATCCTATCAGTGTCTTGGGAAGATTCCGAGAGGAATCTCGAGGTTTCCAATAAGAAAGGATTCCTCGACTTCGTCCGCAAAATGGTCCGGTGGACGCCAGAATCGAGAGCGTCGCCCTCTGAGCTATTAGAAGACCCTTGGCTTCTTGGAGATGTGGAGGAGTAGGAGTTGGTCTTGGTTTGATAACCTAGATAGCCACTGGTAGGTGTCGATGCCTATTAGGGTTTGAACTGGAACACGGCTAGCATCGACCATCATTATAGTCTTTAAAGGAGTATTGACTTCTAGTTGCGTCATATGGCATCGAAATCAATGGTTCCCAATTTCCTGTACTTCATGCACCCCGACGAGGCAACAACCAGCATGCAAAGAGTCAGCGCTCCAACTCCGTACTACCCACCTATCGTTTCACTAGCCGCCATAACCAGCTGGAGGTATTAATCCAGAGGTATAACGAGTTGGCCAAGTAAATAGGTGAGGGAATGTTGTCTAATGGAGAGGTAGTCACGATATGGTCGACTGCAGGAAGTTTCATTGATCGTTTTTGGACTACCCTGAGCAATGCGGTAGTTAAGTCACTATAGCAGATACAGTACGTCACTCGTCTAAAAGAATGAATTGAACTACCATCTAATTACCACCCCTTTCTCGCCTTTCCCTGTGTCGTACTTGACCGCTGTCTTTTAGATATTCCCTGGGGATTCGCTGAGACTATAGATATCGGATTGCCTGCAACCTTCCGCTTTGGCCTTGATTGGGCTATACTCTTTAGTGAATCCGTAGAAGTAATCCTGGTCAGGCCTTTAGCAGTGCTAGGTTCTGGCGGCTCTAGCCGTTTGCTTCGTTCGTGGGGGTATGCTAGCAGTCTGGGGTAGTGGTTCAACAATATCTGGGCCAGATAATAATGGCAGGTCACCGGGGGACATCTCTTGAGAGGCGTTCGGCCGTCGCCGAGGTCGCGGCCTTTTCTGAGTTGGAGACGGACACGGAAGCAGTGTCTCCACCTAGTCCTTTTTCTTTTGGTACGTCTCTAAAGCCGCCGTAGCCGAAACCGAGACGGGCAAAGAGCGATAACGAGAAGCGGTGGATTGAAGAGCGACGAGCCGTACGAGAGCGTCAACGTGAGGCCTCTCGTCTATACCATCAGTTCGTCTATCAGATATCGAAGGAGCGCGAACGAATCCAAGACGAATCCGCCAACGAGGAAGGCGCTGACGCTGCCGACATTAACACGAGGTCGTACGAGAATGTCAAGAACACCTGGACAAAGCGAGGGATTTGGAACGGAAGATGGGGTATTACTACCTGGGATGTCGTGGAAGCATGAAGTGCCTCTTGAAGAGGAAGCCGCCGACGATCCTGCGTTTGTTCCAGCGAACCCGCTCGTGAACGGTAGCTATAACGCGGGAGAGGCACCAACCAGACGTATTTTTGGATCCCCTTCTCCTGTTGCGTCAAATCATCGCCAAACATCTGGCATCATGAGTACGTCTCAGCAAGGACCATCTGCAGACGTTGATTCTGCAAGATTAGAGAATGGCGACGCCGAGCGCTCTCCCTCTACATCGAATTCACTTCGCCCTAGAACGGGTAAACGGGTTCTTCGTCCTACAACGGGGCAGGCGTTGCGGCCAAGCAGGAAAAAGCCCTCCTATCACAAGACGTTGTATTTGAATACACACAATACTGCACCTTAATGGCAGTTGATCGACGATTCTGTACGATTTCAAAGGGCCAAAAGGACGACAACACAAATCCTAGGAGTCAACGTTTGACGCTCCTCATGAGCATGCTACTCATCATACAAAGTACAATGCCGCATGGCGTTTCATGCAGATATGAAATCACACCTGGACATGATTTATACCAAGGTTCCGTCTGTCCGAGGAGCAGATGATTTCATGCAGGCAAGGCAGGCAGAGTGATCTGGCTTCAGCAGCGACAATAGAAATCAGGACTGTTCGAGCACGAATAAGCAGAGCCGATGGGCAGACCTGGACGAGCAGCACTTACTGGCATACAAGAGAGGGGGCAAGTCTTGGGGAGTGGACCTTTGGTAAGTTCCCAGGCTCAGGCCGCAGTACATATACGCATTGGAATATAGTCCGTCCCAGAGGCAGGTTGACAGGCGGCTCTTCCTACTTACTTGTCTCTTGGCATCTGTCGGGACGAATGTCTGAAAGGGACCTTATGTTTCTGTTGACTAACCCTAACGCGGGAGTAGGTATGGTGGAGGGAAGCGGGGTTCAAAGCGAGGAGGATAAGGGAAACACTATAAAGGGATAATGAAAAGGTTGACATCAGGAGGAGATATAAGGCGCAACTTTTTTATAGGAAACAATTCGTATATTATATAATAAGTCGCG
The DNA here is from genome assembly GCA_013054445.1 of Cudoniella acicularis. NCBI lineage: Eukaryota > Fungi > Ascomycota > Leotiomycetes > Helotiales > Helotiaceae > Cudoniella > Cudoniella acicularis. The sequence goes on from JAAMPI010000399.1 coordinate 28,563, forward strand.
CATTTATTGACATCCCTAGTATCGTTAGGTCCTATAGTTTTCCCTAGACTATTTATAGCAAAACAAAAACAAACCTCACAATGCTAGAGGAAGGTCAGGCCTCGCCTCGTGTATATAACTGCCTGTTCTTCCTTCCACAGTCGTCATCACACAATCCCTTAACGGTACTCTATCTGATTTGTCCTTGATAACTAGCGCCTCTATTGTTTACCTCCTTCAACTTGCCAGCCTTCTTCGAAATATACCCACACATTGACTAGATATTCGCTCTACGACCTAATCTGTGTCTGTCCTTAGAAGTAGTAGAATGAGCCTTTAGGCCTACGACTACTACTCGCTTTACTAGGTACTCGTAGCTATACTACTTCGCCGAGCGTTAGATGCTCCTGTATTGCGTTTTCGGTGGTGGGACTGGCACGATCTTGAGGGGTGTTTTGCCGGTGGATTAACATCTATAGTAGGCTCATATGTTGATGTCTCTAACTGTTGATACGCAGTTTCGCCTGTATAGAAGGCATCAATCTGGGTAGTAGGAGACTCTTCGCTTAGAGACTCGGCGGCTATACTTATAGGCGTTGCACTAATAAGGGTAGAAACTTCGGTGGTAAAGCTAGAGGCCGGGGCGAAATCAGTCGGCGTTGTGCTACGTAGATCATCTGCTCTGTCGTTTGTATACCTAATTGCTTTATCCCTTTACTCCTTTGCCTAGTCTCTGGCATTTCGGAATGTAGTGGCTCCTTCTCGGAAAGTTTTAGTATTCCTAGTCATGCCTTAAGTGTTGATTTAAGTCATGTGGTATTCAGGCCGACTCCTAGGATTGTCTGGCGGTGTAGGGTGGCTAGTGTATATCTTGAGTTGGCTACCGTGATAGATTGATATAACGGTATAAGTATTGTCGTCGTACTTGTTACAGCTCTACAAAGGCACGAAGGCCCTAACGTCACGTGGGACGTATTTGCAAGAAGGTGCTGTATTAACGAAGAAACTAAGCTGAGGAGAGAAGAAGGAGAGGTGGCCCTGAAGGGGTCTTATATACAGGAGGTGAGTACTGGCAAGCGAGGTCACGTGATAAGGGGTTAGGGGGACGTGTCGCAGCCTCCTGTCGCATATAGCGCCACACTGTCCGAGTCTCACTAGTCACAGGACTGTGCGTTGCACTAGGTCTGTGACAGTATTCTATCTAATCCTTTTTTAATTACTTTACCCCGCTTGTAACACTATGTTTTGTAGTCTGCCTTTTTATCTCAAACTAACATGGCTTAATAGTATTCAGGTTAGGGGAGTTCCTAGGCTAAATAAGCCTAAGTATTTAGTGAAAGCTATATACCTTTGTCTAGTATTTATGAGCATGTGGAGATGTATTATCCTCTTGTACAATTGTACTAGGACGACGTAGCTTACATCTCTTTACTGTCACAGACCTAGTTTAACGCACAGTCCTACGACTAAGAAGACTCAGACAGTATGGCGGTATATGCGATAGGAGGCTGCGACGTGGCCCCTAACTCATCATCACGTGACCTCGCTTACTAGCACTCACCTCCTGTATATAAGGCCCCTTCAGGGCCACCTCTTCCTTCTTCTCTCCTTAGCTTAGTTTCTTCGAGAATACAGCACCTTCTTGCAAATACGTCCCTACGTGACGTCAGGGCCCTAGTGCCTTTGCAGAGCTGTAACAATAGCGATCCCGTTTATAGAGGACTTGATAAAGCTAGTAAAAAGCGGTATAACGAAATATAGGAATTTTAGAAAGCGTATATTAATAATATTATAAAAATCAAATTTAGAAAAATAAGTACTAATGTGACAGATCTGGTACGAGTCACGTGTTCCGAGCTAGTCTGTTCTGGGACTAGTCCAGGAGCTGCGCTCCCTTAAGACGACAGTCCTTCCTGTATCTAGCTTCTTCTCCTCTTCGTCGATAATTCTAAGAAACAGAGAGTACTACTTGATTTGCACTGCTTGCGTACGCTGTGACAACTAATACGTTTTAGGTATAAGAGGTTTCCTAGCTTAGACCTATGTAATATAGAAGATATAAAATGTGTTACTAAAGCTGCCGCTGTGACAGGCTAGTAAGAGTTATATTTCGAACTAGAGCTACTGTATATTATAAGGAGAATACTCTAAAGAAAGAAAGGAAGGAAGGAAGGAAGGAAGTAGAGACAGACCGCTTCTCAACCGTAAATAGATAGGAAAACACTAGGTTACTATTATTAAAATAAACTTGATTTCGGAATTTATAGTTTCGATAAACCTATCCTAAGGAGAAAGCTACTCTAGCTATAGATTTACTCAAGTGTAATAAGATGATAACTGAGCAGGCAAATAAAGTCAAAATAGCGTAGACTATGTCTAGTAATCCTCGGATACATTCTTCACGTCGAAGCGATCGTTGAATGTACGGAAGCAGCTAAACGTCCCGCGCTCCCATCTAACACCACAGGTCTCGGCCTCTCTGAGGATCGAATGGATGGAATTGGCAAATTTGCGGTCACGATTCTTTTCTGCATACCGCTCTATATCGAACGGAGGGTCGAAAACAATGTCGCTCAAGCGCGGGAGCTTAGTGCTGCGCTCGTCACGAAACCCAGCGAGCAGTTCAGGAAGCCGGAAGAACACATATTCATTGTCTGTCGTAGGGCTGCGTTGCAGGACTGTGGAAAACCCGAGCATGAAGGCCACGAGAGAAGGTGGGAGAAGATCAACCAACCGAGGCAGCGCTGGTCTCGCGTCCGCCGGGAATCTTGGAAAATATTCGTCGAAGCGTCCACTTGGCAGGAGCTCAGTCGCAGAGAATTCTGGGCCACACAGAGAGTTAATATCGAGCTCGAGAATTTGGAGTCGTGTGAACCCGTGCATATTAGTTAGGGTATATGTATAGATTTCAAGGGAGTTGTTGTGTAGGGCCAGATCCTTCAGAGAGCCTCCGACATGTGCGCAGATGATAGCGAGAAGGTGGCCAATGTTGTAGCGGCCGCCGAACTCGCCCGGTTTCGACTCCAACCCGAGGTGAAAACACTCGAGCTGCGGTGTGCGGGACAGCAGGGCTGACAAGGCGCGCGGGCCCACCGCCGACCCGTTGAGCTCAATCTTCTTGAGCGAATTACCGTACACGGCGTGTCTTGGGCTAAAGGGGATATCTGTGTCATTGTCTGAGAAGGCCTGCACGCCGCCCATGTAGAACTCACGCACGGAGTTGAGGGCGAGAAAAGAGGCCAACGGGGTGAGACACCCATGCGCATCCCACCCGTGCCCGACATACGGTTTAACGACGGCGAGTTGCGCCAACGGGGCGTCTCGGACGGTAGGGTCATTAGCTCGACCGACCATAGCGTCAAGTAGCTCTAGATTGGCGGCGTTGACGATGTCGACTCTGCCCCAGCTCTTCGAAAGCGCGATTTCCACGACGTTGGGCACAAGATTCAGAATGAAGATGTCGGCGAGGAATGGCGTTATGTGCTTCATCCAGAGGGCGAAGTCCTCGCCGCCCGTCTCCGAGTCCGAGGGCATCGCAGCCCGATAAAGGCGATGCAGATTTTGGACGTCTTGCGTAGTAGCCTGCGTGAAGGATGGCTGATTTTCCGCTTGCCAGAGGTGTCTGTCGGGGTCCTTGAGGTCGAGCGACTGGATGTGCCAGGCAAGATCGGGTTCGCGCGCGATGGCTTGCAACAAGCCGATAGCATTCGCGATCTTGATCCCGGAGACCGCGGTGGCTTCGTCCCAGTGCTGGGGATTCTTGCAGCTCATATGAACCCCGCCGGGCAAGTTTGCGGCTTCGCACAAGTAGTCACGCTCGCTGCAGTGGCGAGAGTACCGAAAATGCTGGAAGCGCTTGGTCTTCCTGTACTCGTCAACTAAGAAGCGGCTCGCCATGTATAAGAGCTTGCAAGTCGCGGCCGCATTTTCGAACGAGTCAGGGATCGTGAACCTGATGATGCGCTGGATCAGCTCGATGGATAGCTTTGAGAAGGACATTATTAGCAGTAAAGCTAGGCCAGCAAGAAGGCAAGTAGATCTGATGAAATGGTAAGAAATACTGCGCCACCTCAGAGTCAGTAAGTTGTCTCTACTTTATACTCTCCCCCCCTAATTAAAACGTAGCGCAGGATTTTATCCTCAGGGAGTCCGTACAGGGGCTAATAGCCAATCAGAGTAAGGGTGTGAGTCACATAATATCAAAGTCCAAAAACACCAAGATTTCAGTATCTCGTAGGTCCTCCATTAGCATTAATAACAGCCCTACATCGGTCCCACCATGACTCAAAGAGAGTCTCTATATAGCTATTTGGGACATCATTCCAAGCCTCTTGAATTATCTCTCTCAAATCATCCAACTCCACACATGCTCAATAAGGTTTAAATCAGGAGAATACGGGGGCCAATCGATCGTAGGTAAGTTCCGCCGATATAGTTATTTTGTGTTTCAAAAAACCTATGGCAAGAGGCCCCTTCATGTTGCTAAGCAAGCTAAATCCCTTGTGCTCTCTCAGCCTCAAATCAAGGCTATATTTGTGATAATATAACCTCGTTATGCTTCCTAGAATCCATAGATCCCTACTCCTTTTCCCAGAAGGTTGTAGGGCCCTTCTTCCTGTCACAGACCTGGTCTGACACGTCCCCCTTACCTGACGCGTTCCCCTTGCCTTGTCACGTGTCCTAGTCCGTGCCAGTACTCACCTCCTGTATATATAGCCCCTTCGGGGCCACCTCTCTTCTTCTCTCCTTAGCTTAGTTTCTTCGTAATACAACACCTTCTTGCAAACACGTCCCTACGTGACGCCAGAACCCTAATGCCTTTGCAGAGCTGTAACAGATCTAAGTGCAAGTTGCGGAGAATTAGAATGCTGTAAAGGTGGCGATCGTCTTAGAAAACCTCTTGTTATTGTGTTGCATTTGAAGGTACTATAGCAGCTATAATCTTGGGTTGCGAGGCCTAAAGAGAGATATATTTCTCCTGATCTGTCTCTCTAGAGCCGCACAAACCAAGTGAAAACATCGTGAATATTGAGGATGACTGGTCCTGCCTGCTACGAGTTGACTCCACCGTCACCAAACGTGACAATCTGATAATCTTGCAAACAAAGACAATAGCATATCTCGTCTGAAACTCTGGTACCCGCGGGGCCTACTCGTTGCGAGAGGCAGTACCATTCTGTCCCGCAGCAGGCTTGGGCTGCTTTGGTTCTTTCATCTCCCAATCAGTCTCGACTCTCCACTCCCAGATCGCGACGTTCTATCCGTGTGTGTGTCCGTACATCCGCGCAGTGCACAGCGGTCTCGTGCAGATGTAGCAAGAAGTTGGACTTGCAGGACCAGGCGTTCCAGTACTTGGGACACGCGGTGTCCTTGCAGTACCATACTCATCGACGGGCGCTGCAAAGGTCGGCGTTCTCCGCGTTGGTGTCGCTGTTCGTGAGGTAGTCAAAGGGAGTAGATAAGTTGGGACTGTCGACAATATTAGTAGGGTTAAGTGGCTCCGTCGTCAGCATCGCTTGGTAGTTTGGGTCAGACGTGCTAAGTGCGGTGCTGGATGGAGCCCTCATTGTGGATTTTGGAGTTCTGCAAACGGTTGCAAGCAGTACAGTAACATTCGAAAGCAGTGTCAGGGCCGGACTCTAGATGTTAAAATTTTGACCCAGACTATTCCCATTATAGCTTAGCGGAATTCGCACCTTGGTTACTTGGTGCACCACACCTGAGAAGTGTATGAAGGTATTAACATCAGCACTACAATATCAAAAACAATCATAGACTAGTACAGTACAGTAATATGCGAAATCGGTGTAAGGTCTGAACATTAATGTGTTTATTTTTGACCCCACATTCCGATGAACTAGTACTACTATGGCTAGCCTAAACCTTCTTCGCTGGAGCGTCGCACGTGACACGTCGACTGCTGCCAAGGACCCAAAGACATCAGTGAACAAGAGCGCAGCAATCGGCAATACTGTCGCTTGCAAAATCGGTTTCGTTCTTCGCCAAGAAATATTTGTAAGCACAGGCCATCTCAGCGGTGGCACAAGTCGCCGAAGTTACCTCTACAACTCTACCTAGTATCACTTTCGACCTTCTCACTGCACATTCGGCCTCAAATCCGTCCAGAAACTTCATCCATCCTTTACAGTACAGTAAATTGCGAATCAGTGTCTGGCCAACACTCACTAATTGATGTTCTCCACCAGCTTCTGACAATCGCCAAGATCAATAGGTTTTGGCAAGCTTTAATGGTATGACTCACGACTCCCACAACACGGCACTAACCATGTCTCTATCTATCATATTCAAATATCTAATCAATAGTAGTCCACAAATATGGAGAATGAAAAGGGGAATGTACCTCACGAAAACGAGAAAGCGAGACTACTCGTGCAACGAGGTTATGACAAAATTGCCGATACTTATCTCAACTGGACAGTTACGAAATCGACACCCCGCCTCGCATACTTGGAGAAGGTGCTATTAAAGATGCACACGCCATTAAACGCCGACGTACTCGAATTAGGGTGTGGTGCCGGCGTTCCTGGCACGGAGCTCCTCTCTTCACGCTGTGGTAAAGTCATCGCCAACGACATCTCAAGGGCGCAAATCGAACTTGCCAAGTCTCATGTTAGAAGGAACAACGTTGATTTCAGTCAAGAAGATATGACGAAACTTGAGTTTGAGCCTGCCAGCTTTGATGCCGTAGTCGCATTCTATTCAATCATTCACCTGCCTCGGGGGGAGCAAGCAATATTGTTCCCAAAGATATATTCATGGCTGAGACCTGGTGGCTACCTGTTGTGTAACCTAGGAGTTAGTGATGTTCCTGCATCGATGGCAGAAGACTGGCTGGGTTCCCAGATGTACTGGAGCAGCTTCGACGTCAAGACCAATCTGAAGCTAATTCGAGACGCTGGGTTTGCCATCAACGAACATGAGGTTTTAGAGGATGATGAAGACGGGACGCTTGTTCCGTTTCTTTGGATTCTAGCGGAGAAGAACATGTAAAAGTGATATACACGCAAGAAAGGCTCCATCTTGATCTTAGCTGAACTGCCTGTTGTGTGAGACGAGGCTTGAGAGAATGGTTTATAGGGCCTGGATATAGGATACCACAAAGCACGGCTGGTATGGTCTGTGCTAACAATTCACTTTTGGCGGAAGATAGAGAAACCGATTTTGCAAACGACTGCACTGTAATGTGAAGTTTTTAAGTATTAGTAAGTTTAATTTGTTTGTGAAGCCGAAAATGGGTAGGGGATTTCCGCCTCGCTATGGGTCAGTGCCAAAAATGGCTGACGTGGTCTGTGCTCACAATTATTTTACGGTAACGAGGACGAAACCGATTTTGCAAGCGACTGTAGTTCAATTGTGTCACATGAGATAAATGAACTTCTGCCTGTGAGGTATTGACATTAGCCTCGTACAACGTTCGAGCAAACTGGCTCTGAATTGCATTCTCTCCGTTGTGTTTGCGTCAGATATTGGTACAGTATAGTACTCCCTCTAACACTACTATTATACCATCGACTCCCTCTTCTTAAAGCCATCCACTCAACGCCTTGGTTTCACCGGCAAGTCATGGCTTGTGAAGATGACGTTTCTGGCGACTTATTTATGATAGCACAGGACTGGACAGCCGGTCTACCGCAAGCTACCAGCATACTCTCAAAACAAAACGTCCTGTACAGTACCACGAGCATACTGTTTTACCTTAGCCGTATGATTCTTGTCAGTTGGGTTACAGTAGTGTTAACGCGACGGATTGGATTCGATACCACAGCTACGATAAGCTCAATCGCTAGTTTTTAAGGGTTGCTGCCAGTAATCACCTTCACGCGAATCATTCAACAACTGACGTAATATGAAGTTTCTTCGCGATGTTTGCCTCTTTAAGTCCATAGAGCAGCTAAAGAATCCAAGCAGTCAACCCAAAAACTCAGACCACGCAGGCTTATTGGTATCCTATCTATCGTATTGCTTTAAATACAAGATGAATACGGCGAACGTAAAACAAAAGTTTCCTGCCGAAACTTTCCTGTTGTCCACCTTTGTGCCCGAAGATCGAGTCTCGTGTGAAGCAGGCAGGAAGATGACCACAAAAAGAACCGTAAAAATAGCCAAGTAAAGCAGAAACCATGCCCCGTTATATACGAAATACCCAGACATCATTAACCCGCCTAAAATCCGGGAACCCAATGCATCCGTAGAGTTGTAATATACGCTAAATATGTACTTCGGCGAAACTCTGATTTCAGGAAGCGACTCGCCATCTGATAATGCTAGCTCCAGGTAGGAGATGAAGGCCCCCAAGGATAAAATGAACGACAAGACTGCAAGACATAAGCAGCCAACGCAGGAAAGAAAGTTCATCCCGTTTTCCTGTAGCCTGCCGGATAACAAACTGGCCAAACACTTATATAGCATTCGAATCATGTAGCCGATCAGGAAAAGGCACAGAAAAAAATAAAAGTGTTATAAGAACCCAGCACAATATTTTCCCCACGCGGCCCAACGTGCCGGGCGGGAGGAACGGTTCAAAAGCCATGCGGTAACCCACGTATCCAAAAAGCGGTACGTGTAGGAGCAGATAAACAAGAATCACGACCCAGTTACCTAGATCCTTATCAAGTACCTGCGCTAGGCGTACCGCTGCCCTCTTGTCTTCATCGCCCATCTCACGCGTATGGAACAGGCTGAGCAGGATCTGGACTGCTGCCCATCCCACCATCAGGAGAAAGCATGCAGCGCGAAACCATCCAGCGCCAGAGATAGCCAAGATTTTCAAAGCTATGGCGGCAACGGAGAGCCAAGTGACGAGATCAATACGCCACTCGTAATGAGCGAGCGCATTCCCACCAAATGCTACGTTAAGAAGCCGAGACTCACGGGACTAGAGTAGAGCGTTAGATTCGGTAGAGGGGTAGTTTGCCTCAAGTTGGCTGGTCCGATGGCGCACCATCGGCTTCAGAGCGGATTGATGGGTATTGAGGACCGAATCCTCAAAGGATAGCTGTGCGGGCCCCTCTCCCGCATTCCTACCTGGCTCTTGGCCTTCTGCAGTAGTCTCGCTCACTGTTTGCAATAGCTCCTCTCCTTGCCCATGATGTCACGACCAACGTGATCGGTCATGTGATTGGATCTTTAGGATCTAGCATAGATCTAGGGATCAAGGGGATCCCATGATCCGTGGATCCACCACCATCTATATAGCTATATAGGTTTCCTATGTTAGAGCTTCGTGCTTAACTCATACTCTTAGCAATAAGATAACATTCTACCAGGATCTGCTTGACGCTTCCAAGACTAAGTAAAATCCCCTCACGTGATATTGATATGCTACGTGACAACAGAACGTTATAATCGGGCAACGCCAACGACGTTGTGCTCTGGCCAAGACTAACCACTCTCCTATATCTTAGTTTTACTTCTTCTTTCTCCGATCCTTCATGTAGCATCTTGTCCTTCTCGATCTCGATTTTGCTCTCAATCCCATTCGAGATCAAATCGCAAGACAATATCCTATCGGGAATAGCGATGAGTAAGCAAATCCCATCCTCCACCAGCTTAACCTCATTGGACTTTCCCTTCCGGCGTCGATAAGTTGCCTCCGAGATCCCTATCATCCTTTGTGGCCGGTCAAACCAACCCATGGCGACGGTGTCGACGAAGTTGCTCCGTTGACAGGCTTGTGAGCTTTGAGGAGGTAATCGAGCTTTCTTCACTCAACAATAGACGATTCTACCTCTAGATAGACAAGCATGATGTTGATCGAAATCAGCAGCCAGCAACATATTAATGTGCGGCTGAGCTGCGAACAGACATGCACATCACACTTTATTCCCAGCCTCGTCACGTGTCCTGAACGTGTCAGTAAATTGTGATGCCGAATTACTAGTCATGTGCTCTTTGACTAGAGGGATCCGGAATCGGCTCTGGTAGGAACCCTTGGTAAGGGATCCAGAACCGGGCCCCTAGCGAAATTGGCCAGGAAACTATAGCCGGGGCATATAGGGGTCCAAATGGGACCCGTATTATAGTTAGCAGGCTGACTCAGGAGTACTTACTCGTTAGGATGCTCAGGCTCGGCTCAGGTTAAAGCGTCCGCTGCTCACATCCGCAGACTAAAACAGAAGTAGCGAAGGAAAGAATTAACGTAGAGTATATAAGTGTTAGTATTTATTTACAAGTGACTGAATAATACGAGCAATTTCCTATTCACCCGGCTCGACCGCTCCACACCTCGTTTCTCGCACTCCCTTTAAACACTTCAAAGTAATTAAATACTGACTTAATTTACACAGAAATCAAATTTAGCTAATAGACAAGAGGGAAAGCGCACTTCAAATCGTTTTCTTCCAAGAAAATACCCCTGCAACAGTGTTTATTCTTCTGAGTAGTATGAGTTACTCGGCGGCACAGACTTGGAAAAAGACGGGGAGATATGAGTGGAGAATTTATTATAAAACTAAAAATACAAGACTCGGGGCTCTTCCAGCTTCCAGTTTCGTGTAAGTACTCAGGCAGTCCACTTCCCTTT
>JAAMPI010000004.1:0-126122 GCA_013054445.1 Cudoniella acicularis
CCGTGGCGTCCAGTCGTTCCTTGGATTCTGCAACTTCTACCGACGCTTTATTAGAGACTACGGGGTTATAGCTAAACCGCTTGTACGACTCACTAAGACGGGAGTTCCCTTCCTATTTAGGCAGGAAGCCTGGGACGCGTTCGAGGAACTCAAAGCACGTCTAACTTCTTCGTCGATAATACAGTCGTCCACTAAGCCACCTTTGCCCTGCCTTAGCCAGACCTGATCTGTGACATATATGGTACCGGCACTCTATAGGGTCTTGTATTCCGTTTATATTCCTCCGTACAGGGGTTTCGAAATAGAGTACTAGCGTAAAGGGAAAATACAGTGCTAAGAACCTCTAAAAATTTACCCTATTTCTACCTAAGATCAGTTTTAAGAAGAGCATGCGATCTTGAAGGCACCAGTCAAACCCCTCTGAAACATGTCGAGAGTTTAGGTTGGAGGTAGCCTACATTTTTCCTAGGTTGAAAGCATCGAGTGGCCTCTCAACGTTAAAGGCTTGAAGCTGTTAAAATCTTAGTTGCCTTTAAAGTCTACCCTCAACAAAAGCTCCTCAAAGAGAATATTTTCAAATCCTTAGACGGCGAGACTTCCATATTAGGTGCTGACTCGTAAAAGTTCTCGAGCCGAGCCATGCCACTATATCTTCAAGCTTCGATAGCTGAACGGGGGTTTCGGTATCAAATGAAGAGAAAATAGACGCCTCTGCGCCTTGAATTTCAGGAGTGTCAAGACCTCATTTTTTGAATGTCGAGAAGACCTGGCAGTCCCGAATCATGTCACTTACACGATGCTGTAATACAATCGCTCCTTGGTTGGATGGAATGGATCTCTTCCGCAACAACTGCCTGCATCCCTGCCAACTTAGTTGCAAAAAGGCGAGGCACTTCCTGCGGGAAGTACTCTTCATAGATTGCAAACTTTTCTGGTCAGAATTTCCGAGGCTAGGAAAAAGCAAGAACTTGGCTTTTCAACACTGTAATAGCAAAAGAGCAAGAGCAAGCGCATATGACTGCTACTTCCGGGTCGAATGGCAATATTTCCGGGGATTACGTTTCCGATATAGACAGGTAAATTTCATTCCGTGGTCTTTCTCTTCAACTCGTGTGGTGTTTGATTTCTTCTTGGTTGTTTCAATTCGCGCGCGCATTGTTTTGGTTACAGTCTTTCCGGCGTCTTGTTTCCAATTGAGAGAGCTAAGCGGGGCCATATAGGTGGTGGCGAAGTACAGTAGCGCTACACAGCCACCCAAAAGTCAATTGGATTTCAGTCGTGCCCGACCTTCGAATATTTCACACTGGATTGAAACTTTCTTTCTGTTCTCCTGATTTCAGCCACTTGCCTTACGAAATCAAACATCATTGCAGCGGAGTCATGCTATTCACGATATTATTTTAAGATCTCTTGTCGGAGCGATGGTTAAACGACGGTTGTCAATCTCCTCTGAAGACACGGATGACGAGAGCCACGAGACCATAGTACTGCTGCGCACCCAGGGTGTAAGCAATGAGCGCATCAAGAAATTCAAAGCGAGGACTAAACGAATCGCGGCTCGCTGTGCTGGCAGCGGCTCTCGACTTGGGGAGTTCTGCTCCAATTGTGGTAATGCAAACCTTGAGACTATCCGCAAAGCAGGGGGTTTTTGTATTTCCAACAGTTTCGCACGACTAAAGGAGTCCTCTAAGCACTGTCAACTCTGTCGTTTGGTCTTAATGAGCCTCCGCAACAAACTGCCTGAAATTGATTCGAAGCTCGAGAATCAGGGACCGACTACATGCGCTGTCGCGGTGAAGTTTAATCGTGATGGCAGCACCGACACTGCACAGTCAGGATTCCGGATCGATAGGATCCCACAGGTATCTGTATGGGAAACTTTTAGGCTATCAATGAATAGTAAAGCAGATGGTATCATTCAGGTAGCCGCAGGCGTTTCTCAAGAAACCACGAGGCACGGACAGCGTCGACCACTTCTCTTCGTCAGCAGCCTTATTAGGATCTACACCAAGGATGGCAAGTAGAAGACAAAGACTGCGGCAGAAATTTTGCTGACTTTAATTAGAGGAAATAAGCGAAAGGTTTTCCCTGCCGCTTGATCCTCGACCTAAAGCGGACCAGAAGTTTGAGCTCATGAAGAGATGGCTGGAAGCTGAAATAAATTCGCCAAAGAGATCTCTCGCACAAGCCAGCCCCAACTTGGGAACTGACCAAGGAGATTTGTTTCCAAGTCGGCTTATATATGTGCCTCCTAATTTCGCAGTTGGTCCGTGTCGACTGCGATTGGTTAACATCGAAGACGTAGCGGAACTTGGGAGTACAACACAATGTCCGCGTTATGTCACTTTGAGCCATCGCTGGGGACCAACACATCACTTCACTACAACGAGGACAAACTTACAATCCAGGCAAGTAGGTTTTGATTTCCAAGACCTTCCAAGGACGTATAGAGATGCTGTTGTCGTGGCAGCAAGACTTGGGTTCAGTTATCTCTGGATTGATGCCATTTGTATCGTGCAAGACAACTCCGAAGAGTGGCTTTCCGAATCTGAGAAAATGGGAAACATATACCGACACGCGGTATGCACCATTGCTAGTCATTGCTCTAAAGACGACGATGGTGGCTTTTTGGAGGCTGCTCTTCAAAAAAGGGGCTCCATCAAATTCAGGTAAATCCTTAGATTGTAACCCCCCCCCCCGAAATATGTAATTAACCATGGCAACGCGGGTTAGTTCTTGTGATTTGAAGGGAACCTTTCTTCGGTCTACTGCAGACCTCGAACTCGATATTTCCAGAAGCCCTCTCTCCAAACGCGGCTGGATCCTACAGGAAAGGTTTCTCTCCACCAGAATTCTCCATTTCGCAACCGGCATGATTTATCTCGAAACAGTGCAAGGGATAAAATCAGAGGATGGTGTGACACCAATGGCTCCAGTGATGAATATTGATGCATCAAACCTCCTTACCGCGGAGTTCTTTCTCTACAGGAAGCCAGTAACATTGCAGAACTTCTCAAAGTATCTCTTACCAATAGCACCTGCGGAAATAGATGACCAAACCTCCAAATCCGAAGTGATGATCAAGGATCGTACAGCGCCGCACTCGCCTCTGGAGTGGTTCTCTCTCCTGGAGATGTACACCACCTGCTCCCTAACAAAAGAGGGAGATAAACTCACCGCTATCTCCGGGATTGCGAAGATCTATCGTCACAACACCAGTTCACCCTATCTTGCCGGCATTTGGGCCGACCGCCTCGCCATTGGCTTAATGTGGATGAACGTTGGCTCGCCTCTGAAAAGGCCCAGTTTCCCACGAGCGTCATCATGGTCTTGGGCTGCGTATGATGGCCCGATTCAATTCCCTTTAGCGTATCAAACATCCTACTATCTCCTAGCTACTACTTGCAAGTTAATCCACCCCGCGACATCCACAACATGGCTCCAGGGACCTGGAGCCCTCACCATACAAGTACCACTGCTCTCCCTTTCCACGCAAATCCTCTCGGGCGATCTCTTCGTCTCTTTATACAGGGAGGAATTGCTGCGGCCGCAAAATTTCCGGGCCTGGGACAAAGATGACCATGGCCTCTGGCGATACGACCAGGATCCGCCTCTCCATCTCTTCAACGTACATAACGCGCATCGGTTTCTCTGGACGACACAGGTGCCACATGTAAATGATGAGAGAAGTTGGATTGTGTTTGATTCCGAGAATGGACTGCTGAAAAAAGAAGATTATACATTGCCGCTCTCATGCGCTTCGTTTGCCACTTTTATTTCCTACGACAATGATAGAAAACATGTGTTGTCGCATATGGTCGTATTTCTTCTCCCGGTTGAATTTGAATCTGAATCGATCAATACATATAGGAGGATCGGGGCTGGGATTATTCGAGAGACCCTCTTGACGAACTTGCAGTTTTCTTGCAGTCAGGATTTGAAACAATCTCACGGGTTTACGAACCAGGAAATTATTCTTGTCTAGGATTTTTACTGCTAATATTTTGCTTTATACCCAGAACACATATTTAAATTCATAATACAGCACTTGGATCGTGATTATTCGTACAGGGGTTAAATAATCAATACCTAGTCTTAGCCGTGATACCCTCTTCACACGAATCGCATCCGGAAGCTGGACGTTAGCGCTGCTAATGTTTGTCGGGGAAATATCAAGCAGCCGAATTTATCATAGCCCTTCGATATTAAAATTTTGTTTCGAGTATTATAGATTAACTATAAATAAGTATTCTTCTACACTTGAATATAAAGTAGGTCCGAGCCCTCCTATTCGGGCTACTTTTCATACCCAAAATAGCGATTTTAGAGTATTTATAACTTTACGAAAGCTTAATATAATTATTTGAAATTTAAAATGTAAGATACTTATATATAGATCACTTAATATAGATCACTTAATATAGATTTCNTTTTTTAAATAACGCTAATATCCCCAAATTAACCTTTAAACTTTTTAAAAACTTTTATATATAAATTAAATTCTTTAATAAAATA
This sequence comes from Cudoniella acicularis, assembly GCA_013054445.1. Lineage (NCBI taxonomy): Eukaryota > Fungi > Ascomycota > Leotiomycetes > Helotiales > Helotiaceae > Cudoniella > Cudoniella acicularis. The sequence goes on from JAAMPI010000004.1 coordinate 4,516, forward strand.
TTTATCAAAATATTTAAAATTAAAAGCTATATTGAGCTTTCGTAAAGTTATTAATACCTTAAAATCGCTATTTTTGATATAAAGGTGGCCCAAATGGGGGGGGGCCGGGGCACGGACTTATATCTAGGTAGTCCCCTCTTAGGATTATGTAACAACAGGTGCACCAACCTTTAGGCCTATTCGTGATTAATAAGATTGTATTAAAGCAGAGGTCTCTTTAGTGTCTTTCGCTATTTGGCGTGCCAGTATCCGCCTGTGTTTCCCCCCATAGATGTCACAGACCTAGTGCAACGCACAGTCCTGTGACTAGTGAGACTCAGACAGTGTGGCGCTATATGCGACAGGAGGCTGCGACACGTCCCCCTAACCCCTTATCACGTGACCTCGCTTGCCAGTACTCACCTCCTGTATATAAGGCCCCTTCAGGGCCACCTCTCCTTCTTCTCTCCTCAGCTTAGTTTCTTCGTTAATACAGCATCTTCTTGCAAATACGTCCCACGTGACGTCAGGGCCCTAGTGCCTTTGCAGAGCTGTAACAATAGAGAGCCGGGCCGGATCCGCATTCCCGTAAATTCCGATTCTTCCATCACTAAGCCTGTACATTCTGCTCGTACGGAATACTTCTCATCGAATCACAAAAAAGAGCAAATCCCGTGTACTGTAGCACCGAACGAATTGATTGGAGTCAGCGTAAGCCTGAATTATTGTACGGTAAAAAAGAATGAGTGGTCATTTTCTTCATGATGCTACTTGGATCAGAAACGGCTAAAGGGATTACGATTCGGACCCTTACCCAGTCCCCGCCCTCTTCGCTATTGGCTACCCGCCCTCTCCAGGTCAGAAAAAAGTGGCCGAAATTGGCACGTGCGCAACACCAAAAGTCGTAAACACAGTAAACAAACCTCTTCCACCAACTCTACAGCCCGCAATAGCCCCTAAAAAGCCCCGCAAATCTCGTGCACGACATTTTACACCTCCGACTGACCTTGTGCATACGAGCGGTTAAGTTAAAACGCCTTCACGATGTGGAGTTTACTAGGCAAAGATCTTTAGCTAGGCCTCTAGTTAACCCTTCTCCCAAGAGTTTATTCGATAATGCATAGGCGATGCAGAGCGTGATTAAACACGAATCCTCTCCTTCAAACATGTACGAACTCTTCATAATATACCTGATCTTGGACCTAATCCAAGAGGCAGAAAACCGGCAATCACACGTTCAGATACAGCTACAATCGCTGCTTATTCAGAAGACTCAAAACTCTCAATCGAAGAGAAAGGCGCACCATAGCAGGACCTTGCAGAAGAGGCTAGGGTTGAATTACTAGACACATAGCACTTTAAGCCCCTAGGATACCGTATAGTTAATGCAAAAACAATCTAGCGTACAGCTAAATATGATAAGGATATAATAAATGCAAAGTGTGAGGAAGAGAAGGATTTGTCACCTATACAAGCCGCGGTACGTCTAAGTTAGATTGATAAGGAGCTTCTAAAAAGACCTTATTCTAAAGACTAGGAGAATATAGCTGTCTACGACGAATTCCACCTAGGGCTTGGCCCTTAAGTTACGAAGAGGATTAAACGCAAGAGGGGAAAGCAATATCGATATGCACTAGAGAACGTAATTACATCGTAAGAAGACAACAACAAAGGATACGAAAGCAAAGGCACGAGAGGAGAATTATCTTCCATTATTAAATGTCTTCGTGGTTATTAGGTATAATTATCGGAAGTGCATTCCGTATAAAGTGCCTAGTAATTGTTACAGCTCTGCAAAGGCACGAAGGCCCTGACGTCACGTGGGACGTATTTGCAAGAAGGTGCTGATATTACGAAGAAACTAAGCTAAGGAGAGAAGAAGGAGAGGTGGCCCCGAAGGGGCCTTATATACAGGAGGTGAGTGCTAGCAAGCGAGGGCACGTGATAAGGGGTCAGGGGCTGCGTCGCAGCCTCCTGTCGCATATAGCGCCACACTGTCTGAGTCTCCTTAGTCGCAGGACTGTGCGTTAAACCAGGTCTGTGACAGTAATTCTATACGCAAAATAACAGATCTTTTACTACGGATTGCCTATATTCGTTAGTCGCTTAATCGATACGAGATACGAGTACGAGAAGTAATCCTACTACTGGGCGAGTGTAACGTTCTGTTATCACGTGAGATCTCGATGTCACGTGAACGGGGTTTACTTAGCCTTGGAAGTGTCAAGTAGGTTCTGGTAGAGCGTTATCCTAATCAAGTGATGATATTGGAATATGAGTTGAGCACGAAGCTTCTAACCTAGGAAACTATATGGCTATATAGGTTTGTGGGTGGTGAGGGCCCTGATACCGACAGGCCGACGAGCTTGCCTCGTCCCTTCGATCCCTCGGCCCCCACGTGACCGATCACATGATCGTGGGTCGTGACAGCGAGACACCTACAGACGAAGGAAATTAGGCTGGCTCTAGATGCTAATAAAAATCCAGAATTTATAATTATCTGAAGGGCCCGCCCCCTCCCGCCTACAGCCTTTTCGAGAGCCAGAGAGCAGGAGAGGCAGGAGTATAGGGCAAGGATATACTTATGAAGGCTGTAATGTCTAACGAGTGACAAGAGAGAGATTTAATTTAGAATTCTCGTTTTGCGATGAATAACTATAAAATGCTCTTGTTTTGCGACTAAAAATATGAAAGACTTAACGTTCAAAAAGGACTCCTAATCGACCGGACAATTTATAAAGTAAGCAGGAAATCCTCCCGTCCTACTTCGTAATTGGCCTTGCGCTACGAAGATGCCGTCCAAACTCAACATCACGTTGTTTTCCCGCCGTCTCGCTTGCCTAGCACAGGGTATCAATTGGCCAGCCACATCTCTCTGAATGCGCCTTTACGGAGGGGTCGTGAGAACTTCAACTGAAAAGGGAAAATCGGGTTTGAAGTTTACTTTTATCATGCGATGAGAAAACTTCGAAATGAAGACACTCCTGTTGTGTTTTGTGCACGGTTTCAAGGGTGGAGATGATACCTTTGGTTCCTTTCCTAACGACCTCCAAAGGCTCTTGACCAACGCCCTGTCTAACGTCACAGTTCGCTCCTTGGTATATCCCAAGTTTGAGACGAGAGGCGATTTAGCACAATGTGTTAGTAGGTTCAGAGATTGGTAAGTTTCTTTCATGACGCAGTCTGATCAATTTCATCTACTAAATACTTAACAATTTGATTTAGGCTTGAAGAGAAGGTCATTGACCTCGAAGTACAAAATGCTACACCATCACCCACAATAGACCCCTCCGTCCGAACAATCCTCATAGGCCACTCGATGGGCGGCATCGTAGCCGCAGACACGCTCTTGTCCTTGACCTCCGACCAACCCATCGAATCCTCCGGCATACTCGGCTCCTCCGAAACCCATCTGAATACCCTCATGTTTCCCTACGTACAAGGCGTCCTCGCCTTCGATACACCATACCTCGGCATATCCCCCGGAGTTGTAGCCCACGGCGCAGAGGAACATTACAATGCGGCATCCTCGGCCATCACACAACTCAGCGGATTGGCCGGCGGATTCTGGGGAGCAAAAGCAGCTGCATCTGCTGAGACCAAAGAAGAGAAACCTCGTGCGGCTTTACCGGCGCCTCCAACTTCGACGAATACAACAACATCAGCATGGGGGAAATGGAGCAACATAGCGATTGCGGCAGGATCAGTAGCAGCCGTGGCAGGCGCAGGCGCAGCAGCATTCGTAAATCGAGACAAGATCACAGAAGGATTCGGCTGGGCTAGTTCGCATCTGGAATTCGTGGGTTGCCTGATGAAGGGCGAGGATTTACGGAAACGTGTCAATACGTTGATTACCCTCAACAAGGAGCTGCATGTTGGTTGGGCCAACCTCTATACGAGGCTCGGTCAACAAGCTGTTGGTGAGAATGGAAGCATGGTTGGGAGTGTTATAGGCAACCAGCGGACATTTTGCAACCTGCCGAAGTCAGATGCGAAGGCTTATTGGTACGAGGCTATTAACGATGCTGCGAAGGATGAAACTGGTGCGCATACGAGTACGTGTTCATATTTTTCCTTTTCTACATGTCCGAACGAAGCTAAAAGGGGGTTTAGCAATGTTTTACCCGAAAGATAATCCAGGCTATCATGATTTGGCAGAATCAGCGAGGAATCTTATCGTGGACTGGACTACGAGCGAATGGTATGAATCAAATAACAGCGGTACAGTTATGGGTTTGGATTAGAATTTCGTTACGCTGGGTTAGCGTGGCGTTTTGGGTGCCATGATATCATGGTGGTATGAATTATGGGTCATTACGAACAATGTAGACCACGAGAGTGACAATGAAATTATCGTGGCCAGTGGCTGCCATTTTTAACTCTTCGGTGAAGAAGCAGAAGCAATGAATATCTTGCTAGAGAAATACGAGTATCTGCGATCCTCCTAGCAATTTATACTCAACCCAGTCTCTACATTTAGAGGGCTAGTTGAATTCGCATTTTGAGTTTATGATTTCCAGGAAGCATATTTAGGAACTGATGGTTCGAATATATGGCCGTTGATAGTGCTTATAAAGCTGGGGCTGCATTCTAGCTGTCTATGGCTAGGCTGTTCCACTTAACATCTTCCTTTAGATAGGCGTCTGAGACTCATTTGTGTCTGGTTTTCGATTTCGATTGCTCCAGAGGACCTGGCAAGGAATCTGAAACAAACTGCAAAGACCGTTTGGTGTAATGACAGCGTCCTGGCTTGCTTCTCAAAGCAATGAAATATTCTTACACGCACCTCAAGATCATGATCATAATACCCCATCACCTAACACCAACACCCTCCTTCCAACCTATAGGAATCAATGCAGCAGCAACACTACCAACCCCTCTCTCTGTAGCCAGCAGATTAAACTGCGCAGCCGCATTTCTAGTATCCTGTATATCGACCCTGATACCCAGACTATTAATATACTGCCTCGTCTTCGGACTAATAGGCCGCATCTCCTTGCCCAATCCCAGGATCAATAAATCTGTAGAAGTCCCCACATTAGCCTCTCAGCTCCTCTTCCAAAGTATTCCCTCCCACAACCAACATCGTACCGATTTAAGGGGGAAAAGAACCACCTACCAGGCTTAGGCCACACCAACCCCAACAACCCCCAAGCCTCCTCCCCAACCTCCCACTGCCCCTTCTCATTAACCAACTTCATCTCCCCCTCTCCCTTTCCTTTTCCCGCAGTCAACCAAGGACACCACTCAAACACCTCCCCATTAACAAGTAACACCCCCTTCCCCCCAACAACCTTCACCCCACTATCCAAATGGAAGCCATCCCACGCACAAGCATCGATACTCGTGCTCGGCGCCGGTGTATTGCCCAACACGTTTAGGCTGCTGAAATCGGTTTGTGTGTCTTCTGTTGAAGGGGGCCCGCGATCGCGAGACCGTGGTTTGGGTGAGGAATATTGGGAGGTTGTGCTATGGGAGAAGTGGCGTGGTGTGGGGAGGGCGCGGGTGCGGTGCGTGGGGATGTGGTGATGGCGAGGAGGTTTTGGGCTGGAGAAGAGGAAGGTTTTGAGTTCGCGGATTGTGGGACGCGTTAGTGATGGCTGAAGGCGTGGCATTGTGTAGTTGGTGCCTTTGGAGGGGTTTCGTGGCGGGTGATGGTACAATTGACGTTGTAATGTGCTTTAAGAGCTGTTCCGAGCTTGGAGCTCAAAAATTCGCGAACGTCATGACAAGGGCCGTTCCATGCACGTGATGAGGTATTCCAAACCATTCCCAGCTTCTATTTCTATGGAAGAGCCATTCTAAATCCCAGAATACTTCCTCAGTGTATCTCTATCTCTAAGTTTTAAGTCTACTTTAAAACAGGTCTGTAACTGCTCCGTGGGAAGCATCGCTGACCAATCTTGCATATTTCGCTAAAACCCCCCTATTTACCGCGCTCTTGGGAGCTTTCCAGGCCTTGCGTCTTTGGGCAATCTCCTCGTCGCTTACGTCCATGTTCAATGTGTTCGTTTCGGCTGAGATTGTGACAATATCGCCATCTTTGACCAATGCGATGGGTCCACCGACTGATAAAATGTGTCAGTCATAATGCTTAAACGTAAATTCGAGGAGGAACTTACCAGCAGCTTCGGGTACAACATGTCCAACGATGAATCCATGACTAGCGCCAGAGTACCTACCATCAGTAACGAGGGCTACGTTTTTCAGTCCGGCTCCCATGATGGCGGCACTTGCTTTTAGTCTACGATATAAAGAGATTAACATTTCGTTGACACTCTGGAACCAAAAAAACAGATGGAATTGCGACGAATAGAAGTTACAAAAAAAAATAAGAAAGATTCGACTGGTTATAAAAAGAAGAGAACTTGCAAACTCTTACTTAGTAGTACATGTCAAAGTTTAATGAAATTGGAGACTCACTGCTCTGGCATACCCGGTCCACCTTTGGGTCCTTCGTATCTGACTATCAAAACCAGGTTCTCGCCATGAGGAATCTCGCCTTTGTTGAGCGCAGCATCCAACTGGTGCTCTTTATCAAAGACTCGGGCTTTACCAGTAAATACAAGTCCTTCTTTTCCTGTGATCTTTGCGACCGCTCCGCCAGGACTAAGATTACCTCTCAAGATTTGGAGATGACCAGTCTTCTTGATAGGATCAGAAAGTGGTCTGATGATCTTCTGATCACCAGGTAAAGAGGGGAACGATTCCAAGTTTTCGGCTAGAGTCTTGCCCGTGACAGTAGGGATGCTCCCGTTCAGTAATCCCGCAGCAACCAGGAGTTTCAAAACCGAAGGTGTTCCGCCGATGTTGTAGAGATCTTCCATGAAATATTTCCCAGATGGCGCCAAGTCGGCAATAAAAGGAATCTTATTGCTCACACGTTGGACGTCGTCCAAGGTCAATTCTACTTCTGCAGTTACAGCCTTCACAAAATTAGTACTTGATATTTTTGAACGAAGGAACTGAGAGATGACATCCTCCCAACTCATTCGAAAAGGGATTTCAAAGAAATAAGTATATTACCATGGCCAAGAAATGTAGAACCCCGTTTGTGCTACCTCCCAATGCCATTGTCAGTATGAGAGCATTCTCAAATGACTCTCTTGTCATCAAATCTCTGGGTCTGATGTTCTTTTCCATGCATATTTTGATAGCCTCGGCAGCTTTGGTACATTCCCTCATTTTGGCAGGTGATTCGGCGGGATTCGAGGATGATCCTGGGAGTGATAAACCCATAGCCTCGATTGCAGTGCTCATTGTATTCGCCGTATACATTCCACCACACTGAAGACTTGCTTTCAGCGCTTAAATCTCGAAAGGGGTATTATCAGATCTGACAGCTTACCGCTCCAGCCCCAGGACAGCTGTGTCTTTCCAGATCATCCATCACATCACTTGGCGTAGCTCCCTCCTTTGTAGCTTTTTCCGTTGCAAAAAGTTTGTTGTAAGCAAATGCCCCTGCCGCCTCATAACATGCGCTTATATTAACCTCCTTGTCAAGAAGTTTCGAAAAGCCTTTCTTGATGGTGCCTCCGTATATCATGATGAAAGGGCGGTTGTGTCTAGCAGCGGCCATTATCACCCCCGGCATGTTTTTGTCACACCCCGGTATAGAGATATTGGCATCGTGATGTTGAGCACATGTGACCGTCTTTCTGTATGTTAGCAATCTTTATGAATGGTACTAGGTGTGGCTGGTAACCTCAATTGAATCTGCTATAATCTCACGGGTCTGGAGAGAGAATCTCATTCCTCGAAACACTTAGTATGAATCATGAAAAGGCAGTGATACACGAACCTTCTCCTCCCATAGTGACTACATAGGTAAGGATTGTTAGTTTAGTGACAGAAGATACAAGACCAAAGGGAGTACTTGCTTGCATCCGATACACCAATAGTATTGAATTGCCAACCAAGCATCCCTTTTTTTTGAACAGCATCTTTCACAATCTTTCCGAGATCGAGAACTGAAAGATAAGCACATTAATTTAAAATCGAAATATTATCGTCGGTCCACGTACGGTGCATACTGTAACACATAATTCAGCATTTGTACCACATCGTTATCTCTTGGGAAACCTGCTTGCATGGATTACCCTCCCACCACACTGTTGAGATTCTGACGACTGTTAGTATTTCCGACTGGTCGATGTATAAATATTCAAGAGACAAGCAGCGTTGCTCTCTCGTCTCGGAAACTTACCCGACATGCGGTGCAGTTTTCATAGTGTCTCGATCACTACGGAATATCAAAGAATTAGCAATATTATTCTTTCAAAGTTCAGGACCTTGAAAAAGGTGGAAAGTATGGCTCAGCATCAGAAAAGGATTTACATACGGAACACCTGCAGCATAAAGCATAGCCTACAACATTAAACCTATACGGTGCTTGACATAATTGTGTCCCCTCTCTTACCTGAGCACCAGGAAAATCGTGGCCTTGATAGGGTTAATGTCAAAGATGATAACATGCGATAAAGGTGGACTACCTTTGGTAATCGTTGAAGACCACCTGTTCAGGGCTTGCTTTCCATTTGGAGATGTCGTGCCGGGCTCGAGGCATTTGAAATTAATGTACCTAGCCTTGTCTGGAATATTTTCGTAATTTGAGGGCTCCATAGTGGGATGTAGATTTGCGAGAGGAATAAAGAATAAAGAAGAGGCAATATGAAGGAATAGGGAGATTAGACCTGACAAACTGGGAAGTTATGGGGCTGCAGATAAAGAGGAAGAGACGAAGAAAGGAAAGGCCAGAGGGAGAAAATATTTGTAGTCCAAATTTTGTCGTGGGAACAGCGGAAAGTCTCATGCTCCATTGCCCAGGAACACCCGCGAAGCTCCACTGTGTTCGTCCCGACTGCACTGCTAGTAGCGTGTCGGGCGGCCATTGAGTGTGCGAGGTGCAATGTGCTCCTCCATGGCCATGTCGCTCAACAGAGAGCATTTGGGCGGCGGCGTCTTTGATTCTCTCGCAAGACTCCGCTATCGGTGGTAGTGGAAAATCTGATCGGGATGTCTTGCGGAGCATTTGAATATACCTTATCTTGCGTTAACCAGGTAGTCTGTACGAAGTTCGGTATCGAGGGTACTGTACCACGCGCAAGGCAAGGTCCCGAGAGTTGTGGCACACTAAGTACAGTAGCACAGGCACACCTGAGCAGGGGAAGAAGGACCTCGGCCACTTGAACATCGATCGCGTCAGCGGCAATGTATATTGGCCTATTGGCAGCTGGCGGTGTGGATTCATGCTCGTTGCGGGTGCTGCGAGTCGTCAGTGGCCGTTCTGCGTGCTCTGTGTGCCCTGTGGCCCGTGAATTCGCCCATGGAGAAGTGGGCTCGAATACCTCCGTACGGAGGTACTCGAGTACGGCTCTCTAGTGGAAGCTTCGGTCCAAAAATACCCCCCCTTCCCCCCCCCGCGAGTGCAGGGCCTGCGGAAATTTATAACAATCCAGCCCAACAGCCCCCCGTAATCTTTTTCCTCAGTTTACCAGTGGTTATCGCGGGCAGCTGGTGACAAACTCTCAAGAAAAACCCCGAGCATTTCAATGTTGGCAGACTGATCCGTGTCGGCCACTGCGTCATTTTATGATGAAATTCCCTTGGATACACCGATGATACATGGTGAGTTGTTTCCAATGGCCGCACGTCTTCTCATTGCCCACGCGTCTTCTGTCCAGTCGATCAAGCACGCCTTCGTTCGCATGGACTCCCAATATTTGAGCTTTGTCGAAGAAGCGCATCTCGAGTCAACAACCATCGACTGTCTTTACAAAGAACACGGCCGGAGACACGAAACCTCCCTTGAGGGAGGCCACGTTGTTCCCCGAGTTATCACCTGAACAACCAAACTCCCCTTGTGGCAATCGCAACCTGCACCTCAAGAATCAACAGAGTCACTGTTTTCGAGTCGCCCTTCGCCAGCAGCCCTGCATTTTGCGAATTCAAGATTCCTTTCTTCTGATAGATGCTTGCAATTGTTCGTGGCGCAATGGCAGTCCCCATTTTCTTATCATGCTTCCTCTTTCGGTTCATTACGATTGTGTCGGCACTCCCAGACAACTCGTCTAGCAAATTGAGCCTCTCCACTCGAGCAATAGGATCCAGTATTCGTCAAATATTTCTGCGGTATTTCCATGGAAGGTTTGGTATTTGGGAGACAGTTGCATATAGTTCTCTTCCCTTATTAATATTCTTGTTCATATGGACTAGACGCGTACCCACCAAATCTTCAGCCTCGACTTCTGTGGACAAGCCAAGCATGAATGGGTACAGCGCAAAGGACGATTCGGAAAGCCAGGGCAAGTCCTCAATGGAAAAGAGAAACGAAAATATGATCTAATGCCTGCGCGTTTATAGAAGCCGAAGCTACAGATCCTACGTTATTGAAAAGACACTCGACCCTCAAAAGTTACAAAACAAGCCATTTCAGCTACCCATCACTTCGAGTCTTCTTCCGGGCACATCCACAATTCGAGAAGCTACCCGCGACTCCTGCTCCACTACCACTCCTGGTATTTATACATGGCCTTGGCGGTTCGGTAGCACAGTTCAATCCTTTACTCACCAGTCTTGTCAATCTTGCATCATGTTTGGCAATTGATATGCCTGGTTGTGGTATGTCAACTTTTGAACCAAAGGCCTGGGATGCTTATACTATAGAGAATTTGGTTGAGCTGTTAGCCACGATCATTAAAGACCACAGATGCGAGAACCAAGGTGTCGTTCTGATTGGGCACAGCCTGGGGTGCTCTTTGGCTGCTCTTATTGCCTCGAAAACTTCGCCATGCTCAAATGAACTTTCCGAACATGTGGTTGGTCTAGTCGGAGTATGTCCTCGTGCCGAACCGCCATCCGAAAATGAGGTAGCTCTTTTTAGGAAATTGCTCTGGATACCCTCTCCCATTTTTAGCCTATGGAGAGCATGGGATCGAAAAGGGGGACTGGAAAGCGCGTCCGTACACCGTTTCGTCGGCGAAAACGCCGATGACGCCACCAAAGCGCTTCAGTATCGATTCAACGAACAAAGTAGGACTCCGGTCTGGAGGCGTATGGCTTCAGGGACAATACCCACATACATCGATGGAGCTGCGGTGGGTGGACTGCCGGGTAAAAATGTGTGGGCCGGCCTCGAAATTCCAGTTTTTCTGGTAGCTGGTGAAGCAGATCATATCACGAAACCAGTCGAGGTGGAAAAAATAGCCGCTTTTCTTGGAAAGTCCTATCCTCTACAGAGCCAAGTAGAAGAAGTTCAACCACAAGATGCAGAAACAGATGCCCCGGCTGAAGAGACACCACTGTCAACAGAAAAGGATACAATTGAGTCGATCACAGCAGAAGACTTCTTGGAAGCCAATCCAAGTACTTTAGAAGATGCCCATGAGGACCCTTCAACACCAAATGAGTCACTTGCCACCGTTCCTCCACAGCCAATTCGACCCAAAAAGGTCCTTAAAACCACCATACTCCCCGATCCGGCGTCCCATGCCCTACTCTATCAGCCTACCAGTGTCAGAGTTCTCGCAGGGCTCATTTCTGACTTTCTCTGCCGACAAGTCTCGCCTCGGCTTGACTTAGGGTGGCAACTGTCGTATCTTTCGACGTCGGGGAAATGGGACGTTAAAAATCTTGCAAAATGGCAAGCAGTGAAGCCGGTTTCTGAGCCCATAGCAAATGTTTTTCGGGCCATGAAGACATTGCGAGAAGTTGATCCTATCCATTCACCGTCTATCTTTGTCCGGGATTGGAAGAACATAATAACAGATATTGTGGATATTTCGCACGATACGCCTGTATATGACCCCAAAGGTCTCGAAAGTGGGGGTATCCGATACCACAAATTTCCAACGATCTCTAAGATCCCGCCAACGGACGAGGAAGTGCGAGACTTTATCAATTTTATTGACAGGTTAAGGGAAGAGCAAAAGCTTCGGGTGCAAAGCGAGGGCTTGAATGAGAACAGCACATTTATAGGTGTTCATTGCCACTATGTAAGTCAAAAGATTCCTAGTCAACTTCTAGAGTGTTTTCAGCTTGAATTGCGAAGTATTCAACCAAGCAAAGCACGCAACGCTAACTCATCGTTCTCGTTGAGGGATTCAACCGTACCGGTTACTTTCTCGTATGCTACTTGGTCGAGCGCTGCAAGTATTCCCTGGAAGATGCCATTTCGGAATTCGCATTGAAAAGACCGAGAGGTATCAAACATGCACATTTCTTGGACAAATTGTACTTGAAATACGTTGTAGGATTAAAGAGAGCACCAACCCTGTGATTGGGTTATGTTGTTTTGCTAGGAGCTAGAATAACGATGGGTTAAATATAAATAGCGTGGTTGGGGAAAAGGCGTTGGAAAGATGGGTTTATTGGAGGTGTAAGAAATACCAAATCGAACGATGTTCCTGTTGAAACACAAGTTCCAATTCCACAGAGTGTTTTTATGAAACTCTGAGTTGAGGTGATTCGGGTTTCCATGATCCGTAACTTCGGACCGCTGCGCGAGAAGGCGGTGGACCGTGTGGATGCAGGTGGGCTTTGTCTCCGAGGCCCTACTGCACCGCGAAGCTTGCCCATTTAGCTTCTGCATCCCTGCCAGTGACGCGCTGTGCCCCGTCTGAAGTTAGACTTTATTTTTCCTATCGGCAATCTTCAACCTCCAGTACATAAAAGCAGAAGTTCCCAATTGCAGTGGCATTTGCGCGATTGCATCGCTGAATCCTGCATTGCCTGATGCTCAATCGAGAAATCCGAGTGTCCCCAATCCCTTTGTGAGAACGAGACGCGACAACCTCGCGATATCCCCGCCAGGATGGCTGAGCCACCCCAGTCGAGCGAACGGATACCCCGGAACGAGGAACCTGAAGTCTCTAGCATTCGCGATGCCAGTGACAGACTGGGGGATGAAAAAGATATCGAGACTGAGATACCGACGAAGCTGTCGAGCAATGGCGGAGGAAAAAGCGAAAAAGTGGACTCGGGAGAGGCTGCAGAGACGGAGAAGAAGCCCGGTTTGGCCAAGAGGGCCTGGGATGCGCTTGGGTTGAATCCGGGGATTTTGTTGATGATGTTCAAGTATGTCTAAGAACGAGAGAGTTTGCGAATACAATTATTGTGTAATGTGGAATGTGGGCTAATATAGGAATTCATGCAGGGGGAGTGTTGCGCCTACGATTGGGGTAGTAAGTTGTCCACCCCGTCTGAATGCTTCATCCATTTTTAGACAATACGCAGCGACAGAGCTAGGCTGATTTTGTAGGCCTTCTATCAAGCACACTCGGTTGCCTCGATTTATTCGACTCTGGGATACCTCGTTCCCATCATCACTGTAATCTCCGTTCCGATTATGCCCAGAGCCAAGTTCTTCCAAACCCTCATACTGAACATAATCGGGATCTGTATTGGCAGTGCAATCGCAATGCTAGGCATCTGGAGCAGCATAAAAGCCCAGGAGCATACCACACCTGCTGGATCACGGCAGCAATACAATTCTTCCCAATCTGCGGTTTGTGCTATTTGGCTTTTCGCCAATATTTACTTCGTCAATTGCATGCGCGCAAAGGTGCCTGCATTGCAATTCCCCGTAATTATGTACAGTATTTTCACGAATGTGGCTTTCACTTTCGCTCCATTGTTTCAAACAGTTGTTGAAGGAGAAGCCTTGATTAAGAGGCTACTAGAAGGCTTTCTTACTGCCTTTGCGATAGCCTCAGCTGTAAATTTATTCATTGTACCAATGACCTCTCGAAATGTGCTTTTCAAGGAGCTCGAAGGGTACATTGGTGCTGTTAGGGGAACATTGTAATTTCCTCGCTCCTGGAAAGCTCGAATCAAGCTAACCACAACTCTTGCAGGAAGGCACAAACGGCGTACTTGCAGAGTTTGGAGACTAGCGATATGTTCACGGAAACAACTACAGGGGATGACAAACATAGCAAGGACGACAAAAATAGAAAGAAAGCCGGCAAGAAAGACAACCCCATTTCCACACAGACACCGCAAGCAAAGGCCCTTAAAGGAGCAATCGGAGGCTTGAAAGCACTTCACGGGAAAGTGTACGGTGATCTTCCTTTCGCAAAAAGGGAAATAGCCTGGGGGAAGCTAGAAGCAAAAGACCTCGATGAGATATTCGTTTTACTACGGGCAATTCTTATTCCACTGGTAGGTCTTAGCACAATCACTGATATCTTCGAAAGAATCGCAGAAAGACGGGGGTGGACCCATGCAGCAAGGACGCAACACGATGAAGCAGAAGCATGGGAACATGCTGAAGAAGAAGCTAAAAATGAGGAGAAGAGGGTGTGGAACGAGATAATGAAGACACTGCACGAACCATTCGTTGTACTTGTTACGGCTCTAGATGAAGGTCTCGAGCATGCTGGATTAACCCTCGAGTTGATCACACCGCCGAAAAAGAAGAAAGGTGAGGATGAGGAATCTAAATCAGCGGACCCGAAGCCTGGACAACCTGAATTCACAAAGTTCCTCAATACTAGGACCAAGGATTTTTACGGTGGACGAGGACATACTTTGAAGGCTTGGGCTAAAGAGAAAGGATTGTCTGCGGAACAATTTGACAGTTTTCATGGGTCTACATCTGGGGAAAACCAGCTCAATCCCAATGAAATTCAGCATGGTAGAGATCAACAGCAGCTTTACCTCATTTTGTACATGGAGTTTTTGGTAAGTAAACGTAATTCTTTGGTTTGCACAAAGGCTAATTCTTCTTGAAATGCAGTTGTATTCGGTTGGATTAGCTGTCGCAAATCTAGTAAAATTTGCAGACAAAAAGGTTGAAGATGGCGTCATGAAGAAGAATCGTTTGATTCTCCCTGGGCTCCGTAGATTGAAGAAATGGATAACTTCGATTGGCAACGAAGACAGCACGATTGATACAGAATGTAAGTTTTCCTTCATCTACTTCAAAACCTTTGGGAATTAATCGAGCTAATGCTCTAGCAGCCCCCGATAACTTGGAGGCCGGCAGCAGAAATATTTACATGGGCTCTGGGTTCAATCCTAAAAAGGATCCAGAACATTTACCTCCAGCGACTGTATGGCAACATTTTGGCAATGGCCTCCGAGTTATTCCACGATTTCTTGGCTCGACGGAATCTGCATTTGGCTTTCGTGTTGCATGTGCTACTTTGACGATTGGTATCGTTGCTTTTTTGAAAGAGACTCAGGTGTTCTTTATTGAGCAAAGACTGGTCTGGGCTATGATTATTATCGCCATAGGTAAGTTCTGCACTTCATTTTTAGTTTTGATTTCCTTTTTTATTTCCTATTAGGAGGACTCCGGCATATAGTACAGGCAATGCTGACAACCCGGCCTCCTTGTAGGGATGACTATGACTTCTGGCCAGTCTATTTTCGGCTTCTTTACTCGCATAGGTGGAACCGCTTTATCAATGGTTTTCTCGTTTGTAATCTGGTACATCGTCGATCAAAAGACACCAGGCGTCATCGTTTTCCTTTGGTTCTTCATCTTCCTGGAGATGTATTTTTTCCTGAAATTTCCCCGCTTCATCGCTGTGTGGCTCATCTGCATCGTCACCCAAGTCCTCATTATAGGCTACGAGCTTCAAGTGCGAAAGATCGGTATTGTTGCTGCATCTGCGAGTGGCCAACCATATTATCCAATCTACGAACTTGCTCCTTATCGACTGGCATGTGTAGCTGGTGGATCTTTCGTTGCATTTATTTGGACCATATTTCCCTATCCCATTTCAGACCGATCTTGGCTTCGGAGAGACCTTGGATCAACGCTTTATTTACTTGCGAATTATCATGCTGTTATCCACAGTACTATTGGTGCGAGAATGCATAACACGGAGGGCGATATGGATTTGAAGACGTCTCCCGGTAGAAGGTTGAAGAAAGTAAGACATAAGATATTTGGGAAATTGTTGATGATTCTTCCCTCTCTGCAGCGTAGGTTTCGACAAGTCATTGCATATTTTACAAGAGCTAACTTTATCTAGAACATGCCGATTGGGAGAAATGGGAATTGACTATTGGTGGCAAATTTCCAAGGGTTTGTTGTTACAGCCTCCTCGAGATTTACTCGTTCTCACAAGGTTTCTAGGACACGTATGAGGACATCACAATTCGAGCTACGAAGTAAGTCATGTTTATGCTTTATCTTTCAAGAGACCAGCATGCTGACCAAAGCAGCATCATGAACTACATGTCCCTCATATCCTACGCGGCTCAATCCTGGTCACAAGACGGCGGCAGCGCCTACCCCAACACAATCCCCGCTGCCCGCCGTGCCTGGATCGACGACCTGGCCCTCCTCGTCGATAAGATCGGCCCAACCTCCCATTCCGTAACCTCCATCCTCTCCCTCCTCTCCGCCTCCGTTAAAACTGGCACCGCTCTCCCCCCTTACATGCAACTCCCTGAGCCCTACAACCTAACCAAACGACTACAAGCACTAGATAAAGGTATCTTGGACGCGAGACACGTGGAAGAGCCGGGATACTCTGCGTATGCCGTCATGCAGGTTGCGAGCGCGATGATGATGGATGATTTGAAGAGGTTGGTGGATAGTGTAAAGGATTTGGTTGGGGAGACGGATTTCTCGTTCAGGGTGGATGTGAGTGATAGTAGTGTGGATAGCACCGGATCGGAGACGAGCGAGGGGAGGAAGGGAAAGAGGGATTAAAAGGATTGTTCTTGGCTGGAGTTGGGCTCACGGTTGGGCTTAGAGGATGGGATGGGCAGTTGAGCTTGTATAGGGTTTAGGATGCCTAGGAAGCGGAAGCGGTGGATATACCTTGATGATACCTGAATTGAGCTGGTGATGCAAATAAACAGAACAGACGAAATAATGATCCTGATTATGATTCATTTGTTATAATATCTCACGTGGCACAGTAATTATGCTTTCAGGTGCTGTTTATAAAATATTTATTTCACTAAATTACAAAAGTGATACCCAAGCCAATACCTCCACCTCCCTTTCTACCATTTAGTACTAATCCCAGCATCATACCCCTCCAACCGCCATCACCTTGTTGTTCTGTGTTGTTAGCAAGATTGTTGCAGGTTGAGAATCCTTGCTAGTACGGCTTTCTACTAATTGCTTCTTGATGTTGCGAAGGCTAGACAGACGAGTTTACGGGTTGAACAGCGTAGTTAAAGGAGGGAATATTTTGTTGTTGCATGTTGTGCTTGGGATCATATTGGTGCGGGTAGTCCACAAGGTTTGTGTCGACGTCCTTGGTGCCGAAAGCAGTGAGTGAAAGCGAGGCTTGGTTCATGTCATCTAATGGGTGGAAGGTCGTCGTGTTCACAGAACCAATGTGTTACTGTATTTTCATGATCGGTTGGTAAACTACGCCGAAGATAGGATGGCTCAAAAATAACGATGCAACTTAAAGGACGCCAAGTTCGCCATATTTTTGGGGTTTTATTCATGGTAATCACTAACAATCAGAATTCAAACCGAAAAAAGCAGGCATTTGAATACTTTACTAACAAATCAACGTGCCTATTTTCCCCATCAAAAGCAATTCCCAACCTCAGTGACCTTAATTCGTTCTAGCTGTTGTTTCAAGAGGTATGCCACCTGTAGTTTGAGGTTTGAGTTGACCATTGATAATTTGCTGTACCCTCCAAGCTGCCCATTCATTCACAGAACGAGTTCCTCCCTCTTCGCCTTCACTCAACGGCGGGATCACACGGCTTTTAAGCCTGCTCATAGACCCATTACGATTTGGTCGAACTAGGTACGCCAGGCTCTGCCGCGTAGCGCTTGCTTGCTTGCCCGGTGCCGTAACGACACGGTGAAGGGAGCTTCGCAGGATTCCACCGGTCCACTCAACAAGAGTATCTCCAACATTAATGACAGCACAACCAAGTTCCGGACGAATATAACGCCAATTTGAGTCGATATTCTCGCTCCCAGCTGGTAGTATCTGGAGACCGCCAGCTACATTAAAAAGCATGGTTATGGTGCCAATATCGGTATGGCCGCCGAGGGTAACACGAGGGCCAAGTTGGGGATGGCTTAGTAGCATGCGAAGTGAGGTGTCGGAAGGCTTTTCCAAGGAGCAGAGGGAGGAAAGGGTACCACCATCCAAAGCCAGTTGTTTGTCAAGATGAGCTAAGATCTCACAAACGGCTCCATAGGCGTGGCGAAAGAAATCCTGACAATGCTTGCGGTTGGCTTCAATTGGCGCAGGGTTTTGACGGGGAGCGCATGTGCCGAGTATGTCATCTTGGCCAAGCGTATACATCTCCGTGGCGTCAAACTTCCCATCTTCGGTCTTGAGTTTGCCCGCGCTTTTATATCTGGAAGCAAGACAAGGTTTATGTTAGCTTTCTTTTCACTTTATCGCACGTCGCCTCTACTCTCATGAAGAAATACAAAAGAGAAATCATACCCTGTAAGATCCTTTGGTGGATTGTATGCAAATTTTTGCAATACTTCAGGTTCAAGATTCAGCGTTTCAGAGCTAATATCGAGTATAATTTCCGCGTCTTTCAATAATCTTTCGCCCTCCTCGGAATTCCTCAAATCCAACAAGAAAAATCCGAGTTTCCTACACGCCTCGTATACCTTCTTGGATTCTTGGCCAGAGCCATTCTTAAGGCCATTGAATGAGACAGTGGGGATGTTAGCTACGCCAACATCGGAGGGAAACTCGGGCACTTTGCTTAAGTATTTGTGTGCAGGCATAATGGCAAAAATTTGCACAATATTGAAGAAGAATGGCTGGGGCTGAGAGTAGTAGAAGCAGAAATTGAGCACGACGATGGCCCCATCACACGCCTCGTGTTTGATCCAAGTATATTCATCAAGAGCACAACGTCCGAACCCAATTACCGTAACCAATCGGAGTGCAGGTGCTGAGGCATAAAGATATGCACTCTGGTGGCATAGCAGCTTGATTCGTTCTGTTTTCCCGAAATACAGAATTCTCCTGAGTGTTCTGGTGGCACGATGTTGGATTAAAGTTGGAAGGGTGTCACAAATCACACCGAGTTGCATAATGACAACAGATGGATAAAGGGGCATCACATATCAGGTCCCAACACCGAATAAATACCAACTGACGGGTAAAATCAGAAAACCGTTGTTACATCAGCTCCTTTGAGCTTGCATATGCATGACATATCGGCGCCGGCAATTGACTAAGTGGCTTGATTCTATACACATCAACATCAAAATGGCTTACGGGCATATCCGAAGTATCAAACGGCCTACGATATCAGTGAGGAGGCTATCCACCAAACGCATACCTTCTTAAGTTGAAAATGTGTGCATATGTAGTACTTGGTGTCATTCTCACTTTCCTTTTCAAGTGAGAGAGGCAACACCTTTACCATTAACCAAAGTGAGGATGGTAGGAAACAGTACATCGTTCTTCCACACTACTATTTCTAAACATTCACCATGTCACAATAACTTCTACAATTAATAGTCAATATTTGTACCAATTTGCATTCAATGGAAACATCTAATTATGTTCAAAGTTAAATCACACTAGCTTTCTAAATTCTTCTCCCACATCAAACATACTGCAAGTGCTTGGGCAACCGCAAAACCGACCATTATTTTCATCTGCAAGTCATAAGCAGAAGCAAACGTTGATCTCACAACTTGTTGAACTTCTGTTGGTAATGATCCAAAGGCTGTAATTACCGACTCAAGGAGACTTTTCAACTGGCTCTAGTTAAGTGTTTGCGATAATTCGGATTGAGCGTAATCGTTAAATCCATTGGTTGCAATATCCAAACCAATTACGCTACCAAGGGCGCGAAATTGGGTGATCGCTTCCATTGCAGTTGCTGTACTCTCATGAGTCTCGAAATTTATATGAAAATAATAATTTCAGGGGCGTGGATGTACAGACTTTGGTCCTTGCCTCGAATTAGCTGCGGCGTAAGCTAGACCAACACACCAGTGTTCGTACCAAGACCGAGGCTCAACAGAATCTCGCAGAAATACTTTCCATCTCCTTTCCGTATAGGTATCATGGTCATAATAGTTGTGCTGATAATCTGGAGTCCGGCTCCGATTAATAATATGAACACCGGAGTAACGTGCAATTTCGACGCAAGCACCATTGCTAGTGCCGTGCCAACACTATAAAATAAGGTAAAAGGCAATAGTCGTATACCAGCTTCGAGTGCGGTGTTGTTGAAAACTGTCTGTCATTCTTGAAGTATCTGAATAACCGCAATTGTAAATGGGACGCTAGCTAGAAAGGCAATCCTGCCTGGCATTAGTAAAGATTGAAGTAGAAGGTTGTTGTTCATATTTGTGAAATTTATTCGATCATTTGATGCACTCCTACAGAGAGAGTTTTCGAGGCTTCGGACTTGGCAGGGTGCTACGACAAAGAGAGCCGGCGACCCCCTTTAATCCCCTCGCTTAGCACTCGACTGCGGCAAGGTATCGCTGCTGCTGCGCACTCTAGTAAAGGGCAAATTACTATGAAAAATTATGTTTACATAATGGCATGTAGCATATTAATTATACAGTTGCATATTCGCAGTCACTAATTAGTAATTAACAAGAGGGAGAGGGGTTGGGAAGATAAAGGAGTCCTCGCAAAGTTACAGGGATCTACAGGCTTCTACAGCAATCCCTAACGCCAACAGAATACAGTAACCAACTGTACAGGGTACTGAGGACAGGCTCCACGCCGAACACAGCCCGCTACGGTAAGCACAATGGGAACGGGGAAGTTGCGATTTTCCTTCAAGTTTCCTATGCCTGTTCGAAAGACTGCATCTACACAGTATGAACCCCAGCCAGTAGAAGAGATTGTTAGATTATTGGGAGAAACAGCGGGGCATTGCGGTGAGCGTGTATAAATTGAATCGCATGCTCCATGATTTTCCAAGTGATGGAAAAATTGAGAAGAGAATTTGAAGTAGTGTGTGTAAATAAAGGCAAGAGCGTTGACATCACCAACTTAGGAAGTCACCAACTCCATGTGTATCCTAGGATCCCCTTTAAAAGTTGGCCAGATCAGAGTCGATGCCATTATCTCATCAAGAGACACATGATCAAGGCGATTGATTTAATCATTTAATTCCTCACTGACTGGAGTAATTCCACACTTCCCTTTCCATCAGTTTTGACTTCCGGTCTGCTGTGCCAGCATAACAAGACAATATCATCTGCATAAAACCATCGAAAACACCATACCCTTTCCGCTCTTCGGTTGTGCCAGCACAAAGAAAAGTGAAGCAGCAGCAGGCTTTAAAGCGCTACTGCTTTGCCCCTGCCCAAATCTGTCAAAACAAAAATAACATTTTTCAATTCCTTCGCAACAGACTCTAGTTCCTCGCATACTAACTTTTGAAAATCTGACATGAGAGACTTAAAAACTGTGATGATCTTTGAAGGAGTACCACCAAGTATCTTGAAACAGGCAACTCCCGAAAGTGCGAGAGACAAAGGCGACCGAAATAGCGGAGGACGATCCAGGTTCTAGCGCTTCAGAACCTAGTATATTTCGGCTTTTTCACCGACAATGGTGATGGGTATGAGTTGGTAGCTTCTTCTTGCTCTCGCTGCCTCTTCTTCTCCTTTCTCAAAAGGGAATTGGCTCGATCAAGATCGCGAAATCCGAATTCCTCCTGAACAGGGGTTGAAATTCCTGCAGAACTCGAACGCGTTGATTTCTTTGTTGGAGTCATTCCGGCGTACGTTCTTATACGATCGTCCGGGATGTAGACTGATGCATTATCGTCATCGTCATCGTCGTCATAGCCGGTTCTGTGTTGAGTCTCCACCCGCGCGTAGCTTGATATCCTCGCAATAGCAGAGTGCTTGTGCTTGTGCTTGTGTTTTCTTTCTCTGGTAGCAACGATTTCTGTCGAGACTTCAAGCTCGGCCTCGGGCTCTGGGCTTTCTGTGATGTATGATATGGGCGTCTCGATAGCGGGTCTGCTCGGGAGGATAATTTGAATCCCACTGCGACTCACTTGAACTTTCTCTGGTTGAGTATATGCATTGTAATCAATCTGCCATGACCTAATCCCATTTTTTGGATCCCTCTTCAGCTCAAGCTTTCCCAGATTTGGCACAACGTGGACGATAAATTTGATGCCAGTCAATAGCTGCATCTTCTCTCGGAAGGAGTCGCAGGAGTCGCACGGCTCATCAGAGATGAAAATCTCTGCATCTTTCGGAGTATTCAACTTTCGTAGCGTGAAGAGTTGCTTTATCGACGGCACTTTGCCTAGCTTTAAGGACCGTCCAAGAATATAGAGTGCCCAGTATAACATCAAACTGGGCTCCACATGTGATGCACAGCTATCGCCGCTCTCCATCCCATGCATTTTATCGAAACCATCTGAGCGAAACAGGAAGCCAATATGTCTGCCAAACCTTCTGACAACTTTGAGCCAAGCTGCACTGTCGAGAAGATCATCCTGGGGCTCCAAACACTCTTTGTACCCTGATATTGCGTGCATCTTTATTAGGCATGAGCCTTTCCTCCGGACGAATCCGAAAGTCTTCTTGACAGCATAATTCGAAGAATTAGCCTTAAAGGGCAAATGAATTGGCGCGAGCAGTGTCACGTTCTTGACGCCATCTCTGTACACGAAAAACTCATTGAAACCTTTTCCGCTTAGCTTCGAGTTCTCTCGTGATGTCGGGTTTTGCGAGCGAAGATGCTCGCAAATGGCTTCGCACGATTGCTTTAGATCCTTGATGTGCTCACTGCCCTCGAAGCCGTTATCTTGAAGCCACATTTCAACATCCTCTGCGTTCCCGATAGGCTTGAGAAGCTCTGCAGATTTCTGCAAACTTTCTAGAATCTTGGAAGGTTTTCGAGCTCGCGGAGTGTTTATCTTGCGCGCCTTGATTGTGAGTGACTTTCTAGGCCGGCCTCGCTTTCTTCGAACATGTGTGTAATCAGAACCCAGTTCGTCCCTGTCTGAGATATCATCTTCAACCGTCGGCTGATTTCTCCTGGTTGCTGCATCAAGGTTTTTGTGATGTGCGACATTGGGAATATCGTCGTCCGTAGACGATTCCGAATCACTGAGATCCATGATGCTTTGCATCATCGATGCTTCACGCTTGCTGACTAAGGCCTGCTTGTGTTTGTGTGGTGGTGCCATTGGTTCAGAACTATACAAATGTCAGTAAGGCACTGATTGTATTTCAAGTAATAGCTAAAACCAACCTCAATGGTGAACGGAATCTTGCTTCTACAAGAGTGAGAATGACCGAGTCCGCTTAGAGCTACGAGCTTGTAGAAGTATATGACAACTGCGTAGAAGTGAGAAACTGTTCGATTGCGTGTGGTTCTAATTTAGAAAATTGACGTACCTGGAATTTGTGTGCAATGGAAAGTGAATATTAGGTTGCGAGCGATCCTTCGATCAAGAACGATTTGCCGATATATTGTTGAAGTGGTTGTACGGTAAGCGCTCTCAAAATTTTTGAAGATGAGAAGTTCCTTAATTGATCCCAAGCGAAGCAGAAGGATAAAATTGAGACAGCTCCAAGCAGAAAGGCAAAGGTGAGCTCGCCTTTTAAAGGTGAAGAGCTCGAATTCACATACCCGCAATTGAAAATTGAAAACCTGTGAATCGACCAGTCAGTTTCTCAAGGCCCTCATGTTTACTGCCTGTATGTGGAGTGGCTTGACTTACGGTCGGCAAGGACAGGGATCTAATCCCGCGGCTTCGATCCCGACGTTGAAGTTTCTTTTGAGGAAAAAGTTGTAGAAAGTTGGAGAGCTCGCTTAGAGGTGGAAGAAGAGCGAGCTGAAGTAGAAGTCGAGGAGGCTCGTGCACGTGATATTCACTTGCCTCTTCCTTCTGTAGTATGTGGAGTAGATTGAGTGAATTGAGTTCGGCCAATTAATGAGAAGGTAATGAAGCAAAGCCTCTCAGCGCCGCAACATGAGAGACTTATATCATAACTTAGCTCATTGAAGGAAACTGCGACTAAAGGTTATCTAATCTGTCGTGACTGATTTTACGACGTTCGACTTTTCGTTGAAGATTCAAATGGAAGAACAAGAAACCAATTCTCACAATTTTAAATTGTGCATTTGGAACAAGAATCAGCAGGAGCAAATGTGACCTGAAAAAGTTGCATTTCAACCTACTATGGAGGATACTCATCGTCACGTGGGTAGTATATTTAGTACCTCCCTGAGTGGAAGAGAATTCTCAACCTTTACCCTTTTATTATGTTAGTCAAAAAACTGCCATCAATTCAGACCAACACAACCTGAGACATCAGCGATATCTTGTACACAAAAAGGAGCTAACCAAGAAAGGCCAAGAGATGTCGTCCCGCGTTCTTCTTATCAGCGTGCATGGGCTTCCTCATCCGGATAAATTCAAAACCCTCCAGCTTCCTATTTTCACTAGGTACCCGGGTACCCCTCATGTACACCTAGGCAGTACAATATGCCGTGTCAAGTATGACCGTGTCACCGTCGCATGCAAAGTACTGCGGGGCTTCACGCAGCGGTGAAGTCATGGACGATTTCTTAGCTCTCAAAAATTCCTGAAGATGGACATACCTGAGCGGCTAGTCGGTTTTTCTTTCTTTCATTGCTCGTTGCAAAAATGATTTCATCGTGGTTATGGCTGGCGCCAGTGATACCATGGATTTCCATTGCCAATGGCGATGATCAATTCGCATTCAACGCAACCACCGCAACTCTACCATTCGCATCAGACATCTGCGCTATCAACAGTTGGCCCACCTCACTTCCAGGGCACCCTTTGACTCCTCAACTCCCCGATAGCGAATTGACTTCCATGCTCTCGCAAATTGACCCTCTTCGAATACAAGCCATTATTGAAAAGCTAGTTTCATTTGGAACCAGACATACACAGTCTTCGCAGACGGATCCGAATAGAGGTATTGGAGCATCGAGAGATTGGCTCTTGGGTCAATATCAGGAATTTGCGAAAGCGAGTGATGGCTGGATGACGGTCGAGTTGCAGAGTTATATTCAAGGAGTCAGCAGTCGGATTTCCGCCCCCACGAATATCAGTAATATTGTTGCGACTTTGAGGGGAAGCAGTGATCCTGACAGAATCATCGTCGTGAGGTGAGGTGAGATTGGAGATTGGAGATGATATCTTGTTGCTGATAATAATTGAAGTGGACATTATGATTCTCGCAACACAGATGTCAATAATTTTCTGGATGATGCACCTGGAGCGGATGATGACGGGTCCGGAGTAGCAATATCGATGGAACTGGCGAGAATAATGGCCACCCATCGCCCAGCAGCAACGATCAAATTTGCCGCTGTAGCTGGTGAAGAACAGAACCTATTTGGGTCGAATTACATGGCTCAACTTCTAGCCAACGCGAGCTCGAATGTGCAAGGCATGTGGAGTACGTAGAAACTTCTCCCCAAAATTGAAAAAAAAAAAAACTGACCACTGCACCAGCCAACGATATAGTTGGGAGTCCTATAGGTGACGATGGCAGAAACCAAAGCACTGTAATCCGCCTCTTTACTCAAGGTATCCCATCCAACGAAACAGAATCTCAAGCTGCTTCCCGGCTCTCTATTGGGGGTGAGAATGACAGCCCGGCAAGGCAGCTCGGACGGTTCACTAGAGACGTCGCCTCTAACTCCGTGACTGGAATGTCGGTAGAGACAGTCTATCGCGCAGACCGCTATTTAAGGGGTGGCGACCATCTTTCTTTTCTGAGCGCAGGATATGCTGCAAATCGTTTCACAGAGCCGCGAGAGAATTTCGCACACCAGCATCAGGATGTGCGGGTGTTGAATGGGACACAGTATGGTGATCTGCCGGAGTTTTGCGATTTTTATTATATCAGTAGAGTGGGAAAGGTGACTGGAGCCGCGGCTTGGAGCCTGGCTAATGGACCTGATAACCCAGGGAATGTGACTCTTGATACGAGTGTGTTAAGTAATGAGAGTACGTTCTCTTGGGAGAGGGTGAGCGGTGCTGTGGGTTATGAGGTGTTGTGGAGGCCGACTGATGAGCCCTTTTGGACTCACGTTATAAGTGTGGGAGATGTGACGACTGTAACGGTGGGTATAAGTAAGGATAATGTCGAGTTTGGAGTGCGGAGCGTGGCTACTAGTGGGTATCGAAGCCCAGCGGTATTCCCCTTTCCTGGATAAAAGGTCAAAAAGTCAGAGATGGTGACGGGGCTTTTAGTCTTGGATTTGTGTTTAGATTCCGCCTGATATTTTTTGACTGGAAAGCCCTTAATGACTAATCTCCATGTTGATTTCCAAGAAGTCACAGGCTTCCTTTGAGCTCATTCACTGGGAAGGGCCCACTCGGGCTCTACTCTTGGAGAAGGGAAAAGAAAAGAAGAAAAGAAAAGATAAAAACCACTCCATAGAATAATTGGCAAGAGAGATCACCTCGTCCCAGATATCTCCCAAAAAAATTGCCGTATGGCCCAAAAGTTAGCAAACAGGAAACTGGAGCAACAGAACTTGAGATTTGAGGACTCGAATAGGGACTTACTGCTCTCAATTTGAGATGCATTACTCTTATGGTTTGAGTAATGGAGGGGAGAGGCTGACCCCTAAAAGAAACAGCTCAAGGCTTTAACTTGCAGTTTGAACTCGGGCATCAACGATAACTATCGAGGAATTTCATTCCGTTAATTCTATTCCCATCCCAACGCCGATCACAATCACCCTGGGTATTAGTATTCATTAAATAACCTCACCTGCTCGAATGAGCCTCATAAGCATGCATGCCCTTCTCTACCTCTTTATCTTCTTGACTTTGATCCCAGCCATAATCCCCACGCTCTTCCACACACTCTCAGAAACTCTAATTGGCAGCTTTCGCCCCTTCAGCCTCTGATCAATCAACCATAGTCCAACTACGAAGCCTTCTTTATCTAGAGTGCCGTTTCCTTCCCGGTCAACCAGAGCGTAAACCTCTTCAAGCACATCGCTGTGTAATCTTGATCTGTCCCAAATATCTCGAACCACGAGGTTGCACACTGTGTTCTCTGCTCCTGGGACTGAGGATATGTAAATTCCCTTGTTGCTTGCCCAAACAGCTTCATACCGTTTTCTTTCACGCTCAGTAATTTCATCTCTCCAGCGTTTCCGATCGCCTTCATGATGTTTGTTCGGATGCTTCTTCATGAGATGTGCCTTTTTTGTTCTTCTTTTCTCTCCTTCGTCAAGCTCCTCTTTCGATTTGGGTTTTCTCAAGGTTGTCCTCAGACCTGTATGTTTTGCAGGACTTGGAGTTCGCGAGGGATTGTTATGGAAGATATGTCCTCGAGGACTCCGACGAGATGGAGGTGGTGGTGGAGCCAAGAGAGAATTCCTTGTGGACGATATTGATGGTGACGCAGCGCGTGAAGATGCTAAGCTGCTCGCGACGATTGCATTTGCCATCGAGTCTATTGTTCCAGCGGAATTTACAGAGACAGCCGAAGCAGACGTTAGACGTCTCTTTTGGTTGGTGAGCGCGGCACGGAAAGAAGGTTTGTAGTCTGAAGCAGATACAAAAGAGTCGTCAGATGCATCATCATCTTCACTTTGAGGTTGTGGCACTGGTTGCCGCTTCGGCAATGGTTTTGTAGGAATTGACACTGGTTTGCTTGCAGGTACTGGAGGTTTTTGTCCCTTTTTCGGTTCTGCCAAGTCATACTCCTTGGGAAGACTTGATATTCGTGCCAATGAAGGCTCCGATGATTTCACTTCTAACTTTTGGGACTTGGGGGCTAATGGAGGTGGCGTTCGAGCTCTTGAAGGTCGAGGAGATATTTGAGAGCTTGGTGATCGGTTCTTTTGAGGTGCTGAAGTTCTTGATCTTTCGATTTGTGGCCGGCTCTGACTTGGCGCTCCTGACCTCTCAAACATATCAATTAAGGAAGTCGTTGGAGGAATAGGTGTTAGGTCTAAGTCCAAAGAACGATCGGAGCTCCCAGCTGTTGATCTTATGCTTTTTACAGGGGAAACAGTTCTCCTTGTCGAGCTTATTTCTCTGCCCAAGTTTGCCATTTTCTGCTGCTGGCCCGTTACGTTAGGACTGACAGAAGCAGATCTCGATGCCGCAACGTTGGCAGCTAGGTATGAGGTTGACCGTGTATAATCGGTGTTCGGGCGAGATGTCCCATTTCTGGGGTCGTACTGATTCAGTCGTTGCTGTGACGTTCGTTGGTCTGTTTGTCTCGCAGAAGGTCTGCTACTTGAACTTCCAGCAACACCTAGATGCCCAGAGAAATTATCATCTGCCGCAGATCGGATGCTTGAATTCGAGGCTTTGTTCGGAATGGTTCGAGGTCCTCCTGCTTTGGTCGCAGCAGCAAGTGCCCCATTATTTCCACTGTAGGTGTTGGCCTGCGGCTTCGGCTTTAGAGGTGGTGCTCCGTATGCTAATAGCGCTCCTTTCAGAGCCGCACTTTGCGTTGTAGTTGAAGTTGCTGCATCTTTATGAAGAAGGCGGTTGTCCTGAGCCCCTCCTGTCATCGGGCGGCCAAGAGCCTACAAGCTCAGTCCGATCGTCAGTCTGGAAATGTAGAAATGCGAGCATGTATACATCAATGCTCATCGATATTTCCGTCTGCCAGTGGAAATGTTGTTGTGGATGCGTTTCCGGAGGGTCCGTTGACTAGGAGTAAGCTCTCGAGAAAGGTTATTTTTAGAACCAACCGCAAGGCTACCAATTCAACTGCCACGTGACACCAGCCTCTTTGACTCAGGTCTACGGAGCACATATCAATAGATACTCAGTTTTAGGTTCAGACTCGTGTCATGTTTCACTGCCGTAGTGCGAGGCTAAGAGCTACCTAAAGTAGTATTATATAGCGGACAAATCGCTACTATTCCTCCGTCGGGAGGTTTTCCCAAGTGCCTACCTAAGCGTTTTTAATAATAGCAGCTCACATATATTTTAATAAATAATCTATTACCTCAGTAACCAAGAAATACTTACCTGTCAATAAAGATAAGTGGTTTTGCTACTATGGCGGATTCTCATATATTCAACTGGGGACCCAACACTTAGGAACAACTGATTAAATATTATAGTTCTTGTTCACATTCCCCCTAAGTATGCTCTACATGAAGATTTTTAATTGATTTGAGGATCACTTAACCGACGTACTATTATTTTCTATCTCTAGCAAAGAGAAAACAGTGCTCGAATCATCCAATTCATTGACTTCATTCTCATTCATCTATATGTCAGTAACCTGCTCGGTATAGCTCCACCTCTATCATGGCGTGGGCTCTTGGCCTCTAGGGCTCCAACGCTAATATAAAATAGCAATGCATACAAATACTCCTGAGAGTCTGAGATCCTTCTAACGCCTTCTCACATGCCAATATCAATCCCCTTTCATAACTCCACGCTCAAAGATCAGAAAACAAAAAAAAAATCAAACGATCGCTTTACATCAGAATTGGATTTCGCCGGAGTCGCGCCCAAAGATATCGAAAGGCCAGAAGCAGCGCCTTGCAGATTCCGACCCTTGGCGGTTATCGGTTGCCCGACAAAAATACAGGCCAGAAGACCCTTCTTGCATTTACTGGAAAGTCACACACCCTTGGCCCAGGAACATCGTCACACGACTGCTTCATATTGACAGAAGCCAGAAGACCCTGCGTCCAGGCCGCGGCGCAGAAAAGATTTTCCCGGTGTTTTCAAGAGTGGGCGCCGGTAATCGGTGAGAAACGTGTTACCTATTCCAAAAAAACCATCGTAGATGAATATGTTGAAGGGAAATTGATCTCCGTAAGTGCGGGTTTTTTTTGGTTTCCGTGCAACCGCGTCGCCAACGAGTAGGATTCCCTCTGACGTGTACTTCATATCCCGAAGTCGCTGATCGATTTTCGGTACCTGGATTTCTTATCCGAAGGCGCCTATTTGTTGGTATTTGTATTGTGCCAATACTGGAAACGCCAGAAAGGCCGAGGTACAGTACATGTGGTGCGACACTCCTCTCCGGTAGCTCCAGGCACTTTTTCGATCTTTAACGGTTGTGGCATGTTACGCTCGTGTGAACACTACCGTGGACCAGTTAGAAAAGAATAAATCCCTGAACAATGACACCTCATGCATCGCATGCATGCACAGCGAACCCTGGCGATCCCGCGGCGTCAAGGATCTCCGAACATCTCCGGCGGGTTCTGGCTGAAGGTTTTCGAGGCACCAAAATACCCTCAATACAAGGGGGTTTTCTGGGAGTAAAAACGTGATGAAATCATGAACATAATTCATGAAGTCCAGTGTAGCAGTCTCCTTCCGCGATAAGTGGGAGTAGAGTGATAAAGTTTGCAGCAAGGCGGATTCAACCTGGAGACACTAATCCTTGTGCCAAACTCCCGGTATTTCCACGAGTGGGTCCAGGGCATTTTCTGGAAACATGGAGTGCGACCCGCGCGTGACGTAGGAAGCGACAGGCTTCGTATTCTTATGTGTAATACCTAGCCGACGATTCGAACCACATTTCGCGTGGTTTTCATTCTTGGACCAGGGCAATCCATCGGATTGGTACTCCGTCTTCACCGATTGCGTAACTCTTTGCAGGAACCTTCCTTGGCGGCAAGGCCCATTTTGCTCGACCGGGCTTCTGGTCGTCCAATTTGCCCTTTTTCCGCATAGCCATCTCCATGACCGCGATCCGAATGAAGTCGCTATTTTCTCGCATTTCTCGCTGGCGGGCCACTGGTCCAATGGTTTCAGCAAAGACATCGTCAGTTGACTGAGTACGGCGACTTATCACAGGTTGTGACACTCCTTTTGCTGAACGGGAAACTTTATAGGTCTCCATCTGGATAGAGGCTGTGCATTTCGTTGCAGGCATCGTCTGAGCCAGAGATGGTGGAACATGTGCTTCGATAGGGGCGTTGGTGGTAGGATTAAGATATCGTCTGAGTGCTGGGGTCGGGGTGTCTTCAAGGCGTGGAGGCATGCGCTCGTCTGTGAAAGGCACTTGCGGGTCTATAGAAATAATCGATCTCGTGAGAAAGTCGTCAGGTGTGATCATTGGCGCTGTGAGGGAAGAAAATGATTTTGCGGCAGACCGCAATGCTCGAAGTGATGCAGTTAAATTTGATTTGAACATCGATCTTCTTGGACGTGCTGGGATTTCTAGACTTGATGTATCTTCGTCTCGGTCCTTGGATTTTTGGAAGACCCTAAAATCCAGCTCGTCCAGGTTAATCTCAGTCCCCGATAAAGGATGATCTTCCGAAATGGTCTCGCCAGGAGGTGAGGAGACCGTTTGCATTCGTCGCGATGGCAATGACCTTCTTCCTCGAGAGCCAGGGGTGACCAAAGAGACCAGAGATGGTGATCTTTCACTAACTAAATCATCCTCCAAAGAAGGCATGGATTCGCTCGAAACTGTTCTCGCTGACATGACCGATTCTTGTCCATTTTCGCTCTCTGCGAAGTCCTCCTCTAGATCTTCAGGCGGGCTAAGAAGATAGTCTAGAGGGCTTTTTCCAAGAGACAAACTAAGCTCTTTCTCGGATACGCCAGTATGTTGCAGAATCGCATCGACAGTCAATCTCTGTCCTCCTGTTGTCTTTGCTCGAGGGCCTAAACTCGACTTTTGAGCTGGTATTTGTGTTATCGCAAGAAGTGCTGCGACTGAGGGCGAAATCGCGTCGGGTGAATGTGTAGACTGGTTCCTTCTCCCATGGTGCCGTTCCTTTCTCACCTGTGATCTCGGGGTTTCGCTGGCAGACTCGTGGTGTTGACTTCGGAAAGGAATGACGACAGGAGATGACGGCGTTGTCGGTCTCGATTCCGTGGTACTTGCGGCAGACATGGTTTCTCGCCTTACTAGAGAAGGCCTCTTTCGCCGTTCTTTATTACTCGTACGATCATAATTTTCCTCTCTAGAATTTTGCGTGAATAGATAACTTCTCGAAACAAGCATGCTGTTCGCAGTCACGGAGGTCGTGTGCGGTGCTAAGTGTACGGCTGAAGCCGTTTGGCGACTAAGTAGGTATTACTAGAAAACAACCAGGGAGTCCGAAGCCTGTTTTTTGCACTGGAACTTGATGGAATATGCCGGTCGCTGCGTCTGCCCCGTGAATTACAGCCGCTGAGGAGTGTTGAGGTGTTGGATTCCCTTATCTCACAGTAGAAGACTCGTACTGTACAGTTTGAAATAGTTCAATCAGCAACGCGGTTTGGTGGCTTCTGTGAGGAGGCATTGCAGGCTTCGGGGGGTTATCAGAACATGAGCGCTTCGTCTAGCCGTGGAGAGAGTGTAAAGGAGCAAACAGAAACAGCAGTGTATGGAAGAAGTAAGCAGGAGTTGAAGCGACGACGTGGGCCGTGGGCGTTATCAATCTGAGCAATAAAAGCCTTATCGAGGTGACCACACGCGAGCAGGAGCCGTCATGCAGGATTGGGGATCGCGCGCGCCGACCGACACACCTCAAGGTTGGAAAGACTATGACTACAGACCACCCCACCAATGCCCAATGCCCAATGCCCAATACGCAAAGCAAAAGGCCAGATCAGCTGCCGCATGTCCTACGACTCTTGCCTTCTTCCAGCAATGTTGAAGCTGAGTGGGTCATCTGTCGGAACCCGACCCGACCCCTACGGACCCCTACGGGTCTCACATCTGCCCTCCACCAGCCTTTTGCACCCTAATCTTGCCCGGAATGGTGGGTGCACATGTGCTTCGTGGGGGATGAAGCCTGAAATACCGTGAAGGACATCACAGGAGCCGCCCACTAGCCCACTCGCCCACTCTCAAGGTCTAGGAAGTTCCAAGGTTGGAACCTGGAACCTCACCACTTACGGCGACGCCTCTACTATGATAACTCGATAGAATCGGTCAATTTGCTTTGTTCACAGTTCACCCCATTCCTCCCGAGACGCCGATCGCCGTTCCACGCTTGTGGTCCCCGGCCGGCCAAAGGGGGTGCAACTCTTGGCTGTGGAAATGGATTATGGATCAAAGGAGCTTAT
Source organism: Cudoniella acicularis (assembly GCA_013054445.1). Classification (NCBI taxonomy): domain Eukaryota; kingdom Fungi; phylum Ascomycota; class Leotiomycetes; order Helotiales; family Helotiaceae; genus Cudoniella; species Cudoniella acicularis. The sequence goes on from JAAMPI010000004.1 coordinate 37,405, forward strand.
TCAACGGTACCTAGGCACTCCACGTTACCAAAACACTTCTTCCCTGCGTCGACGACTCCATCCACCATGGGGTTCGGCACGGTACTGGACGGCACCTGCATTGCTTTTTCCCGCGAGATTTTTCCTTTGAGACGGAATGTCCCCATTATGTCGCGGCGCAGAGTTCACCGCTGATGCCTCCGTTGAGTCGAAAATTTGAGACAATTTTCAGGATCCACAACCTGGTCCTGCAGTCAATACCAAGAGATCACATCGGTGCTCGAGCTGCTCAGTCCTCGACTCATGAAGCCGCCTGGAAAATGGGCAATAGCTGAAAGAGACCCGTATCCTCATAAGGGAGGAGCGATCGATTAGTCAACGCCAAACTCTTGGCTGAAGATGGCCTTTGGACGCAAACATGATAGCCGCATGAGCCGAATCTTATCATCTCGTGGAATAGCAGATTGTCGGGCTCCAATCGTAGGACACCCTCTAGTTTACCTTTGGCAAAGTGGTGTTACTCACGTGCTGACAGATCGACCTGCAAGAAGACAAAAGAGGATCGTCTTTATCAGTGACCTGTCGTATAGCACTGGACCCCCTCGCATTGAATTTTTGGCTAGCCTAGTCTTTTGCCGCTCGATCTTCCGGATTCAAATGCCAAACACTTCGAATTCTCTCTACTCGTCACCCAAATTGTATTTGAAAGTGCTGCAGGATGACTAGGAATTTGACAAGCGCCGTCACATGCTGCAAGGTGGCTTCAAATCCTCAAAGTAGTACAATCCGTAGGTATGGCCTTCCTCTTCTGGGTAGTACTCGGCCGAGTGCCAGAAAGGATCAAACCCCCGAATAGTTGACAAATACTCATAGTATAATAGTAACTTACATGTGTCACAATAAATAGCCTTCACCTCGATAACTTAGATATACTTCCTACTCGAAAAGCCAAGTGATTTTGCGACTGTGGATTATCAACAACAGGAACACAAAAAATACCCGACCGAGTACAATTCTTTCTCTTTTCAGACCCGTTCAACTGAGTAACGAGGTTCAGTCGAGGCCAAATTAATGTTGGTATTTAATATTCTTAAAATGCTTTGGACAAAATTTCAACATCCGTTACATTTATTTTCCTTTCTCCTACGTCATCCTACCAACAAGGTCGGTGGGTGTTGAAAAAGATGATTGGTATTGCTCAATGAAAGAGAATTATGAAAGAGAATTATAAAAGTTCATATTTGATTCAAACCTCGATATCCTTCTTGATTGGTCTTTGCACCGCGTCTTTATAAAAGATTGAGAAGAAATTCTCGCGATGGTAGGTTGTGGCACGTACAAATTATCAACAACGGTAGCGACTCCATCCTAGACTTGTTTCTGCCAATTCGGGGCTTTTATCGTAGCTAAGCTATGAAAATAGTTGAGAGGATGGAGGGAAGGAAGAGATAAAGTTCTTCTATGATTGAATGGTCCCTGAGAGATGAGCTGCAGAAATAAGTTGGGCAACAATGCTTACTGATTCTTGTGTGTTGTCGTAGGGTCTTTGAAGGGAGTAACGTAAAAATAGAGAACTAGTATTAATAAATTCAAACCAGAAAGAGCTCTTCTTGCAAAGAGCATCACTCAAAACCTAAATGAAGGTTTTTGTCACATGTGAATGTCTAAAGAGCCTACTTGACAAGAGCTTCATCTCTCAGCCTCTCAATTGCTAATTAATAGATTCTTTAAAACTTCTGGACAAAGCCTCTTGCCGCAAAATGATTATCGAACCCAGGAATTAACTAGAACTTGCTATATGGAAGGCTTGACGCCTCTGCGCTTCAGTCACGTGCTTTCGTGTCATAGTAGCAGCCTAAATTCCACGACGCGTCGTCCCCAGAACCTTTCAAACCCCAAAAGTCCAACAAAGCTCATCATCCAAGTGATGAGCCACCATCATTTCTTTCTACCATCTCATTTGCCATCTCGTAATACTTCTCCATGTCTCAGAAAGCCGATGATGATGCGATGGAGGAGGAGCAGAGCCAATACAGCCACGGACCTCTGACTCTAGAAGAGCTCGATGAAAAGTAAGTTGTCAAGAGATCTAATAACGATTCAAAGCTGAGTTGAAGGTATCCCAATCGACCCCACAATCACTCGAGGACTTTCTTCTTTCATGAACTCTTGTCCAATTTATTCTATCCTCTCAACGATAACAAGAAGCGCCCAACAGGCCCTGCAGTCGCAAGGAAAAAGCAGGGGCCCCATGGGCCAAGTAATTTATCGCCACATGAGGCCCGACAGAACATCATTGAGCGATTCATCTCTCGATGGCGTAAAGAAGTTGGAGATGATTTTTACCCCGCTCTACGCCTCATATTGCCAGAAAAAGACCGAGACAGAGCCATGTATGGTTTAAAAGAAAAGGCTATAGGAAAGCTTATTGTGAGACTCCTCAATCTCAATCCCCACGCAGAAGATGGCTTCAATTTACTGAACTGGAAACTTCCTGGACAATCGTACGCTACTCGAATGGCTGGAGACTTTGCTGGCAGGTGCTATGAAGTCATTTCAAAACGACCTATGATCACGAAATATGGCAACATGCGGATAGCTGAAGTCAATGAACTTCTAGATCAACTTTCGGCAGCTTCAAAGGAAGAAGATCAGTTGCCAATTTTCAGGCAATTCTATAACCGAATGAATGCAGATGAACTAACGTGGCTGATTCGCATTATTTTGCGGCAAATGAAAATAGGAGTTTCTGAAAAAACGCTCCTTCATGTAAGTCTTTCTCTCTAGATCTGTGACATTTTACTAATTTGAGCAATAGCTCTGGCATCCAAGTGCTGAGGCTCTCTTCAATGTCTCTTCAAGTTTGCGTCGTGTATGCTGGGAGCTCACCGATAAAGAAAAGTTGCTAGATGGCGATGATGCTGGCGTGGCGATTATGGAATGTTTCCAGCCACAATTAGCACAATTTCAGTCGCATTCGTTTGAGACGATGATTGCAAAATTGGGTGTGACGGCCGACGATCCTAGTTTCTGGATTGAGGAGAAACTGGACGGTGAACGAATGCAGCTTCACATGAATGAGGATGAGGATACCCCCGGAGGCTACCGTTTTGCATTCTGGTCTCGGAAGGCAAAAGACTATACGTATCTGTACGGTAATGGGTTTGAAGACGACAATTCCGCCTTAACAAGACATCTTAAAGAGGCATTCGTCCCAGGAGTAAAGAACATTATCCTGGATGGCGAAATGATTACTTGGGACCCGGAGACGAATAAAATAGTTGCCTTTGGGACACTGAAAACTGCTGCAATATCCGAACAAAAGAATCCTTTTCAGACCGGCCCCAGACCCCTTTTTCGTGCTTTCGATTGCCTCTTTCTCAACGATGAGAATATCACGAGATATATGTTAAAGGATAGACGGAGGGCATTGGAAAAGGCGGTTAAGAATGTTCCTAATCGGCTCGAAATCCACCAGTATCAAGTTGCTGACTCTGCAGAAGAGATTGATCCAGCTTTACGCAAAATAGTTGCTGAATCATCGGAGGGTTTGGTATTGAAGAACCCGCGTTCACCGTATCAGCTAAACAGTCGAAATGACAATTGGATGAAAGTGAAGCCGGAGTACATGACGGAGTTTGGAGAGTCCCTTGATTGTGTGGTGATTGGTGGTTATTATGGATCTGGTCATCGAGGTGGCGGACTCTCTTCTTTCTTATGCGGTTTACGGGTGAATGAGAATCACATCAAACAAGGTAAGAAATCTCATATGAGGAATTGAGTCCCAATACTAATAAGAATTTTTGTAGGAGCCAACGCCATGAAATGTTTCTCCTTCTTTAAAGTCGGCGGCGGCTTTAGAGCAGAGGATTATGCAGACATCAAGCATCAAACAGACGGAAAATGGAAAGAATGGGACCGTAACCATCCTCCTACGGAATATATTGAGCTTGGCGGTAGCGATCATCAAGCTGAACGTCCTGACGTGTGGATCAAACCCTGTGACTCCGTCGTTCTGGAGGTCAAGGCCGCTTCAGTAGGAGGATCAGACCAATTTCGAACCCGATACACTCTACGATTTCCGAGGTTCAAGCGGATAAGACATGGCAAAGACTGGCAAAGCGCTTTGTCATTATCTGAGTTCGAAAAACTGAAGACCGAGGTTGAAAAGGAGAGCAAGCAGAAGGAGTTCAAGATTGACACCAAAAGAAGAATAACCAAGAGATTGAAGAAAGAAGTCATCATCGCAGGCAACGATGGGAAAATCAAGACGCCATATACCGGGCCTACAACGGCTATTTTTGAGGGCTTGAGCTTTTGCGTACTCAGTGAGATGCTTCAGCCGCAGAAAAAATCCAAGACCGAGATAGAACAGATTATCAAGGCAAATGGTGGGAGTATTTTTCAGAGTCCCACCGCAAAGAAAGGAATCATCTGCCTTGGAGATAAGAAAGTTGTCAAGGTGGCCAGTCTGATCAAGAGCGGCCAGACTAATATCGTGAAGTGTTCATGGGTTCTGGATGCTTTAAAGCAGTCTGAGATTGATGGCTTGCACCGCCAAAGACTTCTGATCCCTTACGAGCCCATTCACATGTTTCACATGACCGAAGATGCAAGACCAGATATCGAGAGCAACACTGATGTATATGGCGATAGTTATGCTCGAGATGTCACCGTGGAGGAGCTCAAACGAATTTGCGACGACGTGATACACCCGAAAAACTACGAATTTTCCGTACCTGCATTCCTGTCAGAACTCGAAGAGCGTGGGCACGGAATGGGAGAAATAACTGGGTCGATATTCTCACGATGCACTGTCCGGTTTATCCCAGCAAATGAAGAAAACTTGGACTATGATCCTGTCAAAAAAGTCAACTTTCAAATTGCAAAGAATCAACTTCTTTTTGCTGGAGGTCATGTAGCGAAGAGTAATGATCAGCCTGGCATCACTCATTTCGTTGTTCTGGATGAATCACCAGAGACGGTTGCTTCCCTGCGAGAACATCTGTCTTCACGAGCAAGAGCGAGGTTACCGCGAATTGTGAGGTTTGATTGGTTGCAAGATTGTTGGAGTGAGAAAACATTGCTTGATGAGGAGCGTTACGTGGTATGATATGGCTAGCTAGGCGTTTGGGAGATTCGGAAAAGTATTTGGCGTTTGGAATTGCACGTAGCTTAGCTGAGTATCAATGTTATGGTAATCCTTTCCGTCTTTCAATAAGTTCGGTGATCCATGTTAACATGAGTTGGTTTCTTTGTTGCTCTCCCAGCTCGCCTCGGGAGGGTTATATTTGTGTTAGGGGTCGAAACACTTACTGCCTGAATCTCAGGGGATCGCACACTAATTATTTAGCGAGTGGGGCCCTGAAGTCCAGCGCGTCATACTACCTGAGTGCAGCTACGCAATTAAGAACTTTTAGATTCAAAAAGCTTAACTAACTCTTGCCCTATACTGAATTTTGAAATTTATAATGATACTGCATCTTTCAGGACTCTGAAGAATGGTTTTGCAGTCAAGTCGGAAATAATCAAAATGTTGGTGGTGCGATGCAGCCATCTTCAGAATGATGAGGCCAATCTGAACACTTCAAAATATAGGGATATTCACGACTCTGAATCAAGTGATATATTACACTGATCAGATATTTGCCACAATTACTGCAATTTTCCGGGTTGGGTCTCTAATAAAATACTGTTTAAACTAATGTTAATTAAGTGGTGCGCGTGATTCTGGGGGCCAATTTCGTAAAATGAAGCACCTCGAATAATTAACCACTAATTTAAAGGAAGCTGCAATTAAGTGTAATATACAGTAGATGTATTATTCTATTTGTTTAATCTTCTGACAGATTTTTATGCTAAAGTGCGGTCTATTCTTTGAAGTGTTGTAGGTGGCTTTCAAGTACAGCCGCACAGATCGCTACATGTTCGAAATCTTCGAGAAGCAGGCGTGACAAAATCCACCTTCAAGAAATTTAATAACCACCAAAAATTTTCAGACTTTAGAAAGCATTATTTGGGAGATTAGAGCGAAATAATAAGATTTCATAATGTTCGGTTTCGGGGCTGTGCTTTAGTATCTTGAGTGCTGTAATTTAGCGAGTAATCGCTGAACGGCCCTGAGATGCACCGGAACTCAGCAAGTCCACGCTAAAAGTTAGTGAATATGGGCTGGGTATTAGCGGGCATTTCCCGCTGATTGAAGGACCTTGAGGAGGTGGATCTCATTGCAAAAGGAAGGAAGGAGCTACCTCGCAACACATGCATGTTCTACCCGGAATTGCTTCTTGCTGCTCAATTTGCGATACGGATAGAAGGATCATCCCTTGTCGGACTTGAAATTGAGGGCAGAGGCGAATATTCCCACTTTTGACACCCAGATTTCGCTTTGTCTACATCATCATTTTTCTTAGAATTCTAGAAAGGATAAAGCACTACATGCTACCACATGCAACCGCATACTACATTTCCAATATCTGCCATTGTTAGGCGCAGTATACTATTCTGATCTCTTCTCCGGCTCTGGAAGTGCCCACCACGAAACAGCCATTCCCACAAACAGAGCAATACATATTGGATGCAGCACAAAAGTCCCAGCACTCTGTGCAAGCATACCCGTCATAAATGGCGCAATTGCACCCCCTGAGCTCCCAACAGACCCAATCAGCGACAAAGAGGATATTTGCATCTTTTGTGGAATGAGACGTTGGTATAGGTGGATCGAGCAAGGCGACACAGGTCCAAGGAAAAAGCCGGAGATGGCAACTGCCACAGAGTCTCCTGGGATGGATGGCACAAACCAGATGAGAAGTTCGAGAATGAGGGCGAAGGCGGTAGCTATGAAGACAAAGAAGCGCTCTCCAATTCTGTGAGCTAAGAAAGAGAGGGTGAAACGACCTGAAATTAGTTTAGCATCCATTTATCAAACGAGATAATGAACGAACCTAGTGTAATCCCAGCCCAAAATCCAGAAGTAACATAGCCAACTTTACTTGGATCTCCGTGACGAAACTGTACCAAGAATGAGATAATCCAGCCAGAGATTGCCACTTCTGCTCCCTGATATGCGAACATGAAGCACGCCCCCAGAACAGTGGGTTTATTGGATATGACTGTCTTGAAAGACTTCCATCTTCTTTTTGCATCGCTATTGATCCTTGTATTGTCATGCTCACTGGTTGGTGCGGGAAGGGGATGATCCGATTCAGTCTCGTAGTTCCAAAATGCCCATGGAGAGAAGAAGAGATTGAAAATGGCTAGTCCAAGCTCGATAATGTAGAATCGGGACCAAGGGTACCCATGAGAAATCATTGCTGTAGCAATTAGAGGAGCGATAGTCCCACCAATACCATAAGACCCTTGATAAAGCCCAATCATAGCCGTATTGTTGGCTAGGGTGGCACAGAAGACTTGGCTGATAGCTAGATTTATTGCCATACCGACCCCAAGAATGAAAAAGCTATTGATGAGTTAGTGGGAATCTAATATGCAGTGAGAGCGGGGCTTAATACGAAAGGACCACCATTGGAAATGGTGGCGAGGTTACAATAGTTGTGTACCCAAGAGTAAGCAGCGCTTCAGAGACGATCAAGCATTTAGCTCGTCCAAATTTCTGCGACGTTGTGCTGACAAAGAATGCAGCTGTGATAAACCCAAGAGCAGTACAAACGAAAATTGTCGAAACGGTGCCATAGTTGATGTGGTAATCCCTGATGCTCGTTAGAATTATGCCGGACTTTTAGAGTGAAGATTAGAGTGAAGAGGGGAAAGAGGGGAGGGCATACCTCTCGATGCTGGCGATCAGCGCACCGGGTGCTGCATCGTTCATACCGTTAGCAAAACCAGTGAAGCAGCAGCCCAAAACGCGAAATCGGTTTTTGTAGGGGTTCCAGATGGTCTCCTTCTGATCCACCAGAGCTGTTGGTGATGAGGGCGAAAGGGATTGAAGGTTGTTTGCATTGGCGCCAAATTCGCTAGCGGAAATACTGGAGACTACACTTCGATTGGGGAGATTTTCCATCTGAATAGCGGCTTCCGAGTCCGAAGATCCATGCTGGATGGACTTCTTGGATTCGGCTGGTAGAGAAAAGGCAAAAGTTTCAGGCTCGATAGTCGAGGTCAAGGTTGACGATGACATTGCGATAGACAATAATGCAGAGCAAAATACACTATTTTACATTGAATACAGACGAATTTTTCAAAGCAATGAGGAAGAGGAAGAGAAAGGAGTCAGAGGATGGTAGAAAGTCTGAAAGGGCTTCTTTGAATACTTTGTCACTCTACCGTCTGCTAGCGATATGTACAGTACGAGACCAGCAGTATGTACGCGGATTACCCCATCCTCGGATCGATTCCGGTCTGTGGATGAGGCTTACGATATGACGCTGCAAGAGAGTGAGGGGCACTGGTGAGGGGTTGGGAATGCTTAGAAATCACTGAACCTGGCATGTTTTCCGAGATAAACGAGCAAGGTCAAGCACGTGACTCGTCAAAGCTTCCTTAAGAGGATGAAATGAAATCCAACGTCGTCCTCTCCTACATCCGTATCCGTACACCAAATTCTTCCCACAACTTCCACGAGAACTTCCTTCACGGCAAATTACCCGGAAATGCATTGTGCACCGTTTGAAATACATGTGGTAACGTTGTTGATGCCGGACCCTTTGCCCTCCCAGAATGCGTGCAAAATCAAAAAACTCCATTGTTTCCACTGTGTCTCTTCAGCCCCTCGCCCATCTCCACTCTGCAAACCCCCAAACGAGTTCGTCACTTGAACCAATCGTCTCCTGTAGCAGAATTTGTTTCGCCAAATCTACTTGTGACGAGATCACTTCTTAGTGATCACAAAGGATAAAACCTTTCTCTTCCTCAACACTTACCAACCGACTACCCGTAACCAAGGCAAGGCGCCGAGGTTAAGATCGTTACACCAGCTTTGCTCCAAACCCAAATCGCACCTAGCAGAAACTCTGAACACCTCGCCGTGCGTCAAAACACGAACTACCCCACCGTCGAACGTTTCATTTTGAGCCTATCAATTAGTTAGAGTTTCTTCGAGCAAAAAGTTCGGCTCGGCTAGTGGCTGTCAGACCCGTCGGCTGGCACGAGCGGGAAAGGGGGTATGTATTGTGCCTGAAATAGAAGGCGGTGGGTGTTCTGCCAACCCTCAGACCACTCCTCCGTTTGAGCTATCACCAACATCAAATCCACCATTATCACGCATTAACAAACATTACAGCCCAAATATCTGTTTTTGGACCTATTCGCACGCGTCAAATCCCGCTGGTGACCTGTACTAAAAAGGACAGGCTTCCGCATAGCAAGTAAGCTATGCGGATCCATTCTTCGTTGCATCTGTGAACAGACAACAGTAACGAAGATTTGTGACTTTCTTTTCAACGCTTTCAAAATTGGCTATCGTAAATCCATCGTCAACCAATTGCAACCGAATACAGCAGATACTCGAGCCGAACAACTCAACCTCAATTGCCTTGCCCCACCCGAAGACTCACGATTCGTTGACGCGAGGCAGCTTCGCCCTACGCCAGAATGGTTTACAGTATGAGGATTTATGTTGATGGGGGTTGCAGAGGGAATGGTCAACCGGGATCGATAGGTGCAGCTGCCGCCGTCTTCAAAAACCAACATGGAGGACACACGTCTTGGACGAGAGAGTTGCCCCGATATCCTCCACCCACGAACCAAAGAGCTGAAATCACAGCCATTATCATCGCACTGGAGAAGGCTCTCGAAAAATATAACGATCTTGACAACGACCCTTGGCTGGATGTCAAGATCTACTCCGATTCTAAGTACGCCATAGGATGCATGAATGAGTGGATTTACAAATGGAGTCAAAACGGCTGGATCAATGCTGCTGGTAAACCTGTTGCAAATCAAGACCTCATAAAGGAGGCCTCGGACCTTGACGATAGGCTGCAAGAGGAGGGGAAGGTGGAATATATTTGGATTTCAAGGGACAAGAACGAGGACGCGGATCGTTACTGCAACGAAGCCATGGACGACATGTGAAGACTGGTGTTGGATCGGAGATTCCTTGTTATGCTGAGGGCGTTATGGTTTGAATTTGGAACGCCGTCGCGGGAAAGCGACCTCCCTCTGGCCATCCACCCAAGCCATGTGCGAGCATGTGTCATGCGGATTCTATCAATACCACAGTTACGGCGTGCGGTTGTGGGTCACGAATTACGACTTGACTTCTGCCATGGTGTTCTGGAAAAATATGAACGGGTTTTGGGCACTTCCCCCGTCTGCGGCAACGATTACTATCGACAACTGCTTGTTTAATTTTTTTCAGGAGTTACTTTTTTTTTTTTAGGAATTGGGTTTGAACAAGGGTTCTGTCAGTAATGAGGGAGAATTGTTGGGGAAGACCCAGACTTGGTTCCGCTGGCTAGACTCCCCAGGTATGGTTACTTCTCAATATGGAAAAGCAAAAAATCTGTGAGCAACTTGTTACCCCTTAACTTAACCACATGCCCTGACTTCAGATTCCGTACTTTCAAATCATTTATACTCCCTCCCCTCTTGCCAGTTAGCTCCTCGTATTGTTTAGTCTTTCGGTCCCCAATCGGCTTCTTGTACTATACAAGTGTATTCAATTCTCCAATACATACTAAGCCGCTGGTGTACTTTGTAACTTCCTTTTCATAGGCGAGGAAATAGAAGGTTGAAACTGATAATCCAAGGGTCATTTTCCTGCATCTCGATGTTCAAACTTATTTGCTGCTGTGAATAATTACTTCGTTTCCTCTTGGTCAACTTCAAGTAAAAGCAGAAGAAAAAAGTCGTCAACGTTTTCACTGGATTTTTGCCTTTGACGACGAGAGATTCTCTAGTAAAAGAACGGAATTTGACTATACTTTCTATCACCCTTCGGCGCTATCGTATTTTTAACGTCTCAGACCCGTAAAGAAATTAAGCCTTGTTCCGGCTTTTGATTTCATTTCATCTAAAAGTTCTTCATGTTTTATACTGAATTAAATCTTTAATTTCCGCTTTTACTTTCTTTTTTATTTAAAATGTTCTTAATGTCTTTTACTAGGAGAGAGATTGTACCCTCTATTTCCGCTTTTACTTTTCCTTTCATCTCAAAATTCTCAATATCCTATACGAGCAGGGGTATGAAGTTGTCTATTTCTATTTTTGCTATTCTTTTTATTTAAAAATTCTTAATATCCTATACTAGTACAGAAATTAAGTACTCTTTCTGTCAAGAGCAGTAAGCTATTCACCACTGAGGTCATGATTCTTATAATCGACGACAGTGATATTCAGAGTGTCTTGATGGGAAATTCCCACTTTGTGATGGAGCTTGTGGATATCCTTCGCCCAAGTCGGAAATGACCCAAGCTTCTTGCGCTTGTCGATAGTCTCGAAAAATGGGATGAGAGCGCCAAAATCCAACCATTTAAACTTAGCACTGTCGACAATCTTGCTTGCGAGTTGCTCGAGGCTATTTGACTGAAGGATGTCTGGTAATAATTCCTCCTCACCGCCTTCTGCTCCATGTTCTGATCCATGGGAGCTATTAAAATCTTCGGCGGTTGGCTCTCGGTTTGCCGACAATGGCTCAGCAGATTCTGTAGTTTGGGCCTCGAGAGGGGTTTCTTGTGGAGCAGCAAGTCACTGGTCAACAGCATCGGAATCGCCAGAATCACCCCAAGCGCCACCGGATCCCCATCTATCATCAGCTGATTGGCGCTTCTTTGCAAGAATCTCCTGGCGCTTGTTCATAGTTTCCATCTGCTGCTTCCAAGACTCTTGAGTGACTTGCGGAACAAATGTACAGGATGGGTCGATTCTTAGAGCATTTTCATGAATGACGCGCCCATGTTCAGAAAACCAAGCAAACAACTCGCGGAACTGATTGAGATCGTACTTCTTGTCAAGCTCTGCCTGATCTTCTGAGGTGTTGACCTCACTGTCATCATCATTCTTGACTATTGTGCACTTGGAGTCGCCAACGCAAGCCATGAATTGGGTGGTCCGAGTTAGAGCCACGGCAAGTCGGTGTTTATTGGTCACAAATCCAGCTTTGCCTTTGAGATTTTCTGCCGAAGTAAAATCATTAAAGACGAACTTATTTTCCCAGCCTTGATAGGTATTAGTCGTGGCAATGATAATGCCAGCAAATTCAGCTGGGTTGTACAGGATTTGCTTGACATAAATCTTTCTCTGTCGGACGTATGGGATCACAACCACAAAGTCTGAATTTTGGACACTAGGGAGAGCTTCGCGCATCTTTCTGATATATTTCAAGGTAAAGTATGCGGTGGCGGTGTTTCCCTTGGAGGTGCCGCCAACCTCCTTAAAAGTAAAAGAGTTTCTGACGTCGATCATGACAGGATATACCAATCCTATTGGCGATGCTCCCAACTTTGGGGAGTCTTCCGGAGCCTCAAGGCCGTTGGTAGAGACGTCTGCAAAGAGCGCATCACAAGCTCTTGATAATTCAAATCACTCATCGTCAATGGAAATTGTTGAAGAGTCGCGAACATTCTTGTAGATGATGTTGCGAGCGGGATGGAATTGCCCAGGTGGCACACGGATTTGGGTGTCGCAGTCGATGAAGGGCCGGTCTAAATCCAGAAGGCGTCGCATCAAGGATTTTCCGATGGGATCAGTAAAAGAATTGTACCTAGTTCCGTCCGGATTCCTAAGTAGTTCAGAGTAGATAGGGGGAGGAAGCTGTTCTGGATCAGCAGCCATGATGGTAGGCTTGTTGCCTTTCACAACGAGGAGGTATTCGAGCTCCATTGAGCAGCATGCATCATCGATACCGACCACATCCCAGCTCTTCACGTAAGGCTTGACGAAAGAAGATCCTGCGATTGTAGTTGTGCACATGAACAGCTCCGTCTCATCTCTAACATCTCTGGATGCAGCCTTGATAAGCTTTGGGAGATCCTTGCGCTGCTCGGGGCTTCTCCTGCTGCCAGAGATGTTGAGTATGTTGGCAAGACCCTCGTGCTTAGGTCGCAATGCTAACAGCTTTGGGTTGGTAGTATTGATGAGGCCTACCATCTTGAGTACAGCACAGATAAGGGACCACTCGAATCTGTAACCCTAGTTATCGGATTTCTTGCCAACAATCTTCTCCAAGAACCTAGTAATGTTTCGAATGTTACCAGCATCAGCCTTCTTGACTATGTCCGCCTCTATGTGCTCTGTCCAAGCACAAACCATGAGGTATTGGCCTTCCGAAAACTGTTCGAAGAGGTTCTGGGCCATCATATTCACGGTTTGAATGGAGGATGCGACTAGGAGCACGGTTTTGCGGCCAACTAGCTGGATCTCAATGGCCTTTCGTAACAAGAACGACTTGCCTGTACCTGCTGGACCTTTGATAAGACATATGCCTTGTGGAACACGACGGAAATAACCTTCGAGAGATGCCTTCTGATCAGGGGTACAGTTGGCGAGGAGCTCCTGAAATTGTTTTGGTGATAAGGGATGGACGAAATCATGTTCCCACATGTCTTCAAGGATCTTGCTAATAACCAGAGCTCGCTGGTCTCGGAAGTTGATAGGTGTCTCGGCAAGAAAAGCTAATGGGTTTATTTGAACCTCTCCGTCTTCATTTTCTTGAGCCTCTCCTTCATTTTCGTCTGCTCCATACACCTATTCAGCGGTATTACCTTCCAAATGCGCTTCGTTAGTCTCTTCATTGTCTCCATTGACATTGTTAGACTTTCGGTTTCTGGCAGCAGATTCGGCGTTGGTAGGGCGAAGATCAGCAACAAACTCGTTCAGAGCTGCGATTCGGCGTCGCACGGTTGTTGCACTCTCTGAAATTTCGAGATAGATGGGGACAGCCTCAAGATCGACATTGTATTCCTCTTCGCCCGTAACCTCTCGAGTATCGAGAATGATAACATGACCGTCCCTGCCGACAGACTTTAGACGTGCGGTATTGAGAAAGGCACCGGGATGTGTAATTTCGGTGTTTTTGAGGACGGTTGCTTCCCAATAAATGCGGTTGGGTTTTTGCTCTATGTCATTGTCGGCAGCGGTGGTCTCTGCGCTCTCGATAGCTGGTTAATCACCTGTGTTTGAGGCCTTTTCGAGGTTGCCGTTCTCTCCGTTGTCCTCTTCGGCATCTTCTTGGTCCACGATGATGGTAGGAACATCCTTCTGATCAGGCTCCTTTGGCTCAAAGTATATCTTGATCTTTTGGCCAGCTTCGATGAATCGGTTGTTTCTGAAAATTGACTCGAGAGCTGTTTCAATGGATGCAGTGAACTTGTTTTCGTTGTCTTCCTCGTGGATAAATTGTGCTAGGACTGGAATCTTTTGCAGCAAATCGCAAAATTCAATCAGGCCGAGAGCGTCTTGGGCAGAACCAAAACCCACGTTGATATACCAAACCCAGATGTCTGAATAGGCCATGTGGTATCTGTGTGATTTCGTGCATTCTGTCATTCGAGGTTGCATTGGGTTGAATTGAGTCAAATACTCCTTGTTCCAGGTGACCCTGAAAACATTAGTGAATGATTCCAACCTCGAAAATCTAGGAACTTACTCGAAGAGACCGTGCTCTCCGAAAACATAATCCATCTGCTCTAATGCTCGCCGCGTCGATGGGGTGTTAGGAACGCAGAGGTAAAAGCCACGAGACCTTAAGCAGTCGGCAAGGTGATTCTCCTTGAAATCGGTGGCTTCACTATTGGTGACTTTGTAAAGCCATCTCTCGTGGTAAATATCACCTTCTGCACCATCACGAACATTGATACGGACGATGCAAATGTCTTCTTCTGGAACTGGTCGTTGAGCTTGAGAAAAGAGTTTTTCCTTAAACTCTGCGGAGTCTGGTTGAATGCGGAGGTTAATAGTGTCACTGTAAAAGCGAACATCGACATTGTGCTTGGTGCTATAGGAGAACTTGGGTCTGCCATCCTCGCCTTTAACGGCATTGCCATCTTTGTCAAGAACGGGATCGAGGCGTCCGTATCGCTCGGGGCCCTCCATATTTCTGGGAAATTGGAAGATGATACCGACATAGGGAATGCCCTCCATGGGGTCAGCAGTTATGAGATGAGCGATGAGCTTCTGCTGCTCGATAGCTTTATTGGACTGGAGGCCAAAGTGTCCTGCGTACTTGAAAGCGCCATCTTAGTCCTTGTAATCAAGGGACCAGAGCCACAGATAGATCGCTTGAGCGGGTGGCGGCGAAAATTGTCTGGAAGTTGGAAGGTCGGATCTCCCTTTCTATTGGTGTTGTTAATGGTCAACCAACCCTTTAGGTCTGGTGTCTTGTAAAAGTCTGGACGCTCATTCCATTCAGAGCCCTGTGACAGGTTAGCAAGGTCACTTTGATGTGTCTTGCCGACTTACTTGACTGTCGCCATCACCATTATCACTGGAGGCAGATCCGGTTCCTTGGGAAGCGGAATCGCCGATCTATGCTGTCTCATCCTCCTGGAATTGAACCTGGTCCTCGACAAGAGGCTGCGATATCTCTGTCTGTGGCAGCTCCTATCGCACTGTCAGTTAACGCATCAAACCATCGCGCCCGTCCACTCACCTTTGGATAGCTATGCGGATTGACTCCTAGCAAGTTGGGATCCATTGGTCTTGGCGAGGGTATTCTCTGAAGAGATTTTATTTATTTGATATATGCAATCCTGGGAGAAGTTGCGTTGAATATGACCTCCACGGATTGTTGTGATGGCGAAGAGGGGAAAAGGCGAGGGTGGTGATAATAATTTAGGGAAATATTGCGGTTGCCAGTCAAAGAAATATGGGGCCTGTAGTGAATCCGCTGCGAATCAGCTCGAAGCTCAATATGACGAGAGAATTGCCTCAGGGTAGAATATGTCATATGCTATTACCAAAACAGAAATCCGAGTAATATCCTCAGCCAGACCCTCTCCGCCAGGAGACATTCTGTTTTCAAGGGGCCTCGCGGGCACTCATATATTTAGATATATGTACATATATATGTAAGGACTTTCCAAACGAAACGACATGTAATAAATGCATGCCAAAGTACCACAATTTAGACAAGCTGTAATGGAGCCATATTTCTGTACAAGTGTCGAAGAAAATTAGTTTGAATCCTTGTCATTTTAGAAGACATTCAAAACGTAGACATCAACAGTATATGCTTTATACAAGCTCGAGTTCGGGTAGCAAGTTGTAGATTCGTCAAGTCAATTCCTGTCAAATTCAGATCTAGATTGGAGGAAACAAGATTCGCAGATAGATAAAATGTTCGCCATGGTAATAAAGAGTGTAGATATTCTGTACAAGCTTGAATTTAGCCCCTATTTTGCAGATGTCGTTGAGTAACCTTGAAGTGTACTTTTCGACTCCCCCGCCTCCCCTCCCCTTCCCCATCACCAGTAGCTCAAAGTATGTAGTTTGCAGACCCAAAGCATTTTCCGAAGTAAAATTATATCCTAAAGAGGTCGATAATAGGTATTTAATCCTCTTTTAGCTGGCGCGTTGTCTGTTGGTTGTGATGACATGTTTGGAATCGAAGTGGCAATTCAAGCATGAACGTTCGCAGATAGAAAAAGAGTTTCACAGATGGGGATGAAGTTCCTAACAGTGTAAGTATAGAGTTAGAGCACGAGTTCTCCATACAAACTTGAACATAGACCGGATTCTGAATCATCTACCCCAGAACAATGAAGTGTTTTTCTCTTCGCGCCTTGGGCAATACTACTTACCGGGATCGAAAACCGCAGATTAGAGGAGTCTTCGTGACGCGAAATTTGGGTTTATGATTGCTGTAGCAGCTGAGAACCAGCCGTGATGCTCGCTTTTGTGATATCAAAGTTTCCAGTTATATTGTGGTTTTGATTCCATTCGGCTTCTTTATCAAAGAATTTCTCGCTAAAGTATCCACCACGAAAATGACCTTAGACTGACAGGAATTTTAATCCTTCTAGTGACATAGCTTTCTTGTCTACGGCTCTAGACTATCTGAGATACCCCTTTTAAGGGAAGAAGCTAGATCTATACAATTATTTGAGAAAATATTTCACAAGTTTGACATCGTTACCCCTTCTTTGAAGTGTTTTGCCTTTTTTTAACAAAAGATTTTCAAGAAGTTCTGGGTATTCCCTTCGCTAAAATTTGGGTTTTCAAAAGCACTATCGGATGATTCAATCCCTCGTATTTGAGGGCCCTAAAAATGGTGTTGGCGATCTGAGCTAACCTCAAGAAAACATCTCGGCCACAACGCACGAGTCCATGAAAGTGCCGGTACTTCTAGAATTGCAGCATTCTTAATCGATAAAACGGTCTCCCTGCTTGATCTGCGGTTCTAGACCTCTAGCTCCCGATTCAGCACATGAATTCAAGTCATATTTGAGTTTTGAAAGTGCGACACAGTTACCTTCATGGGCTAGGCCATAATCTCTGACCCGGACAAACTTTAGTTGCATTTTTTCCTCCCCCTTCTCAGCATATACCTGATCGGAACGCTAAATTTGGCGACTTGTAGACTCAAAGCCTCTTTCATCCTCCTCCTTCTCCTCCTTCTCCTCCTTCTCTCACTGGTACACTTCAACGTTAAGCTCGATATTCCTACAACACTCTTCTCCGCATTGGCCTAACATTTCAACAACCTTCGTAACCTCGATTTTGAAAGTCGCACTCGTATAACATTTGGATACGCATACAATATTTCGAATCCTCCGACGTTCCACAATCACAAATTCTCTATATCTTTACAATCTCTGGATTATTCATGATAACACTACCATGCCTTGACACCCTTACAATTTATTTGCTCAATGGTCACTCTGTGTACTTACAATCCCACAATTCCCATTATAGCTCTATTCGCTGTTGTTTTCTTGCGCTTAAATCCATGCTCTCCGTCCTCCCGCTGTGCGCCACCATATCTCAGCCCATTCAAACATTTGAAATTTAACGACTCCATATCTTTGACGGCTCTATAGACTATAATCCCTGAATCCCTCAGCCCAGACTAGAAAATCCTGTCAGATCTGTTGGGAAAGGAGCAATGCAAACCCAAATCAGTTTACAAGGCTTGATTTTCCTGCCATAAGCTTCTTAATTTCCGAAGATAGGGAGCTGGAAATCTTTTTTACCCTAACTTAAGATGGTCACTCTTCTTTTTTCGCACAACAAAACAAAAGCTTAGATAATGAACCCCCCTATACTATTGAATTAGGAACTAAGAAAAGAACAGAAGCTAGTGTACAGTTTCTAAGCAGTAGAAAGAGGAGTCCCGAAAGAAGGAATCTCACCGACTTCACTATTCAGTAACCATACTGCAACTCATTCTACAAAATTCTACAAAGCACTTGAAAAATACTTCAACTCCTAGAATCTACTTCAGACAATAGCTAGACCTAATTCTCTCTATATTACTTCTAGTATCTCACAGAATTAGAGATATTGAAAGTATATGAAATAAAAATCTTCAGATTTCAGATAAATAAACTGTCACTATAAAGAACACTTCATAAGATAAGATAAGCTTAAATTAATCCGAAAACCCCCGATATCAGATATTTTAAGCTCGCTAAAGGGTGTTTATCCGAGCTTTAGTCCATATTACTTGCTACACAGATTTCTTTTTATAGATTTTCTCCTCTCTAAGCCTTCGACCTCACAATAATATCAGCAATCCCTCTAAGAAACTACAACGCATCCTCACACCTCACAATGGCACCAATACAAGAGAAGAAGCAGCAGAAGGCCGAAGAAAAGGGCAATCCCCGCGGTTCTGCGGCGAATCCCATCACTCTGGACAGTGATGGCGAGGAAAAAGAAGAGGACGAGGCACCACCTCCACCACCGAAAAAGGAGAAGAAAGAGGAGAAGAAGAGCGCTCCGAAGCGCGAAACGGAAGAGGAGATGGAGGCTCGAGCAGCGGGAGGAAGGACCTTTTTGGCAACGGGAGTAATGTCCCCGGAAGATTTTGGATCTAGATCTAGATTTGGATCATTGGCTTTGGCACCAGTGGCTCCGGAACCATTGGGTCCTGCATCATTTGCTTCTGCAAATTACGGCATGCCGTCGTCGACAAAAGACCCACCAGAACGAACAAACCAGTACCAGTAAGAGCACCAGCATCAGCCGAGCAAGAAGCTCCTAGATCATCTAAGCGCGCGTCCCCGAAGAGCGAATTGGGTGAAAACCCTCAAGGCCCTCCGGCGCCAAGAAAGAGAGCAGCACGTAGTGCACCAACTGGAGCCCCTGCTGCAAAGAATCCAAGAAAGAAGCTCGAGACCAAGACCGAGACCGAGACCGAGACCGATACCGTTACAGACGACGCCGGCAACCGGCAAAGATCTACCTCACCAACGCTCTACAGTGAGCAGTTATATTACCCTCCTCTTTCGCCCCCTCGTCGTGCCGGTCCTCTTCCCCCTCTTACTGGAAGAAGCCAGCATTGGAGCAAGGATTCACCGTCCCCGCCACCAGTCAACATGATCCAGCTGCGATATGCGCGTGGAAGAGGCATTAAGATACCATTGAAGAAGAAGAAGTATCCCAAAGATGGTGAGGAGAGGGATGAAAAGAAGGACGGAGAGGAGAGAGATGGAGAATGATTTGTTTGCGGTTTGGCTTGTGCTGTGCTTTGTGCTGCGGCACATTTGATAATAGTCTTGTGCGGGTGGAAGCACATTTCTTTTTCAAGTTATTATTATGTGTTGCCTCTAAAATGAGGGTTTTAATGCGTCTGTAATGCTGGTGGAGACGCTGAACAAAAAGCTTGGTTTTATTGCTTGCGGTTCTTTTTTTTTCTCTTTTTTTTTATGTAGGCCTTTTAATATTGCTGTTGTGCGGTCTCGTGTCTGCGAACAACGAGAAAAATGAAAATTTCATGTTTCCGGCATCAGAGAATCCTAATCTTGTCTCGTAATCGCTCGTGACTAAAATTAAGTAGAAGATATGCCTTAACTATCTAAATAACCCTACTTTGATCTAGTGTAAACGAAAAATAATGAAGGCGAGAAAATCTAAAGAAAGACCCCTCTTATTTTCCTTTTTTTTAAAAGATTCTCGAAATCAATCCGAAATGTCTTTAAATCCTTTCCTAAACTCTAGAACCTGAATTCATTAAAGCTAAGCTACCTCTACGAAAATTCACCCAAGAAAACAATTTAACGCATTTAATAAAAGAAAAAAACAAGAAATCTACTATTTAAAGAAGAGAAAGACAGTTTGAACAGTGACCTGGAAACGACTCGGAGACATCTGGAATCACGTTCTAAGACACAGAAATAACAGAAGATATATCTTTTATTATAGGGGTGATGTTCTCTAGGCGATCAGCATCTAACGGCTAACCTTGGGCTCGATTAATTCAGGGGCTGGATTAATCGAGCCCCTAATACTCTAGTGACCTCCGAAGTCAGCCCGGATTCTTTACCCCGACGAAATTCCGATATCAGCCTCGACTAATCTAGGGGCTCAGTTAATAAGGGAGTTTCTTATTTAAAGAGAAGGGGTAGTTGAAAACTAGATCGTTGTGCACTAAACCAGACTTACTCTCAGTCATCATTAACTCAAGAGGGGATTCACAAGTCAATAGATGATCCTGAAATGAACTCAAAGCATTGAAAAACTGCATGAGGGGTGAATGAGACAAAGACACAGAACATGTAGGCATAGAAAGACTGTATGTGCTGATGCATTCGTATACTCCATGTGCAGAATTGGACAAAGGGGGTGTATGGGATGTGAATTTCATAGATGTTGAGAGAGATTATGGATCTTGAGCCATTGGGAGGAAGGGATGCATTTAGGGCTATGATCAAAAACATAATTTACGGCGTCCTGCGGAAACTGCTGAATCAGTGCCAGGATGAGGAGTATTCAGGAAGTGGCACGATGCCACGAGGTAAGAAAAACCCGTGTTTGGAATTTGAAAAAAAGCATTGAAGGGTTAGAACCAGAAGCTGAAGTGGAAGCAGGAGAGATTCCACGCATTTATAATCACGCCAACTTTTCACTAGAAAGCATTCTTTTGAGTTGCTCAAAGATTCGGACTCAAATCGTGTTCTGTTCATATTGACGGCTCATATTCTATCAATTATAGCCCTCCTCGACCAACCTCTGAAACCAAAACACCAACGCTCCCAAATTCAAAATGCATATACAATATCCTACAACGGCGGCAGATTCTCCCTACAGATCGGGCACTGCAACCGAAATTTCATCCAGCCCTCTAAACACTGGCTGTGGAAAACATGCCTACAAGGTGTAACCATATATTGCCTCCTTGCAAGCATACCTGCCACACCAGCCGTGCTCGAGGCATCCTCTCCCGCGGCGACAACAGGAACCTCGAGAGCCTGCATGCAGATAGCGCAATCCACGCTTCTGAACGTGCCGTCTTTCTTCTTTCTGCTTCCGGGATCCTCACCAGTGTTCGTGCGTTCGATAGTCGGCGAGGCAGGGATCTGCACCAGACCAATGGGTAGACCACCAGCTTCAACATTATCTTCGCGGAGGATAGGGTGATAATCCCATCCTTGCTCAGTCCAACCTCTTGGGATACCCCATCTAGGACCGAGTACTTCTTGTGCAACGAGAATCCAAATCTGAAGCCAAACCCAGCCGGCGAGCACGCAAAAGGCTTTCCAGTCCGTCTCAGAGAAGAGAATATTGCCTTCTTTGAGGTAGAAGTATGCGAAGGGTAGTAAGCGCAAAGCAGATTGACCCACTACATACTTCCACAATAGGGCTTTGCGGCAGTTTCGAGCTATGTTGCGTCGGATTTGAGGAACCCACATGGACAGATAGGCGAACGCTAGGAGATTTACGTAGCCGTTACGAATGGACACTGGCCAGGACACTGCAGAGGCAGAAATAAACATGAGTAAAGTAAGGGTGATGACAAACTTGGCGTATACAGCACCAAAGGTCGTACCTTGAGGTTGTGGTGTCTGTGTTGCTGCTGGTGTTGGCGCCGGCACATTGGTTGTCGGGAGGAGAGGTTCTGTAGCTGTGTTTTGAGCGATTTCAGTATCAACATCTTGATCCGAAGGATTGATGATTGGCACTCCATTGATCGTTCCAGGAGAACTAGAGGTGGCCGCTGGCGGAGCAGTATCAGTGCCTGCCGGTGTAATGATCGGTGCCGTGGTTGGGACTGTAGCTGGTCGGGATGGATTGCTCGTAGCTTGAGCAGCTAGCTGAGCTCGTAGTCGTTCAATTCTTTCCGGTTCTTGTACACTGTGGATGGCTCCGAGGAATTTGACACCCAAGATCACCGATAAAAAGGCGGCGAATGAAGCCAGGAGGGCGGATGGAAAGAGGTTTGGAGCTGTAGCACTTAGCAGAGACAGACCTGAGAAAAAGAATGCATCTGCTAGGAGCATTCCGCCAATCGTATAAAAGCTGACTCGACCGACTGTAGATGGAGTTGAGGCTTCTTTTGACTGTATTTTCAACAGTTGAATCTGCCCAAATAGAATAAGTGCAAGCATTAAAAGCCAATTTTGGATATTGTGTAGCCACAATTCCTGCTTCTTACCAACCAGATGTTCTCCATTTACAGGTGAAAATGCTGGAGGACCTTTTGATTCGAGCATGAATCCACAGTCAGGCGAGAACATGACTGTAGACATCTGCAACCGTGGGATGACTGGCAGAGGAGCACCATTTGGAAATCGAAGTTCTCGCTCAATCTCCTTAACGATGTCTGTGACTGGTGTAAAGCCACCTGCCGTACTCCAATCGACTTGTACTGGGTGAACCTGGACGTAAACCACAAACTCGCAATGCGGAACTGGCATCATAGCGTCCCCTTGACTCTCCGGACTTGATGACCATGGATTGCTTGGGTCAATCCAGACTGCCTTCTCCATTCTCTCCACGGTCGTTTCTAATGTCGAGTTCAGCAATATCTGACTTGAAGTATAAAACTCCGGCCCAGGAGTCAAATGTGGTAAGCCAAAAATGCCAGCAAACTTCTCACTCGTCGTCGTCATGAGCATAATACCCATTCGCGGCCAATGAACTCCATGAATCTTCATCTCCCATCCATCACCATTACTTGTCTCATCCTGAATTGTGACCGTTGCAGAAACCTCCCTCACCAAGTCGATATTGGATGGATCCACCACCTTATCTGCTCCCATAGGCGTCTTCAAATCCATCTCCAACACATCCCTCTCATCAATCTTCAGCCTCATCGTTCCCTCCTTCCCTGTAATATTCCTCGTCCAGTATTCCTCGCCCTTGAAAGCCCAATCCACACCCGGCGAAATCTCCGTAAGATTCATGACTCGTTTCTTGGGTTCCTTTCCCTTCACACCATCCGCCGGAGACCGAACCCATGTTCCCTTCACGATGCCCGTAACATTCTCATAAACCTCCCCTCTCAACCCCACCAAGTCCAAATTTTCATCCCCTCCCTCCTTCCAGCCCTTCCTCACCTCACGACTAAAAACCGCACTGCGCTCTTTAAAAGAACCCAGCTTCTCCCACGCAAACTCATCCGCCTCCCTAAATCCCGTCAGGTTCAAATACCGTACCACATCATAGCCTTTTGTCTCCTTGGTCTTGGGCGCGAAATCCCGCCACCGTGTCGCATTTAAAACATCGAGGGAATGCCGGGAACGGATAACGCGCTCAGCGGCGTGATCGCGAGCGGAGGGAAAGCCCGGTGCGGGACCTTGGTTATCGGAGGTGTAGAGGACGAAGAGGAGGAGGATGATTAGGACGTTGCGGGCGTGATCTCGGCGTTGAGGGGGTTGCTCTGGCATTGTGATTGCGCTTTCGTTGGTTGTGGAATGAGATTCATTGTAGCCGTTCTAAGTATGCGGGTTTGACATGGAGAAGTCTGACTTGGTATTATATCGAGCTTCTGTTGATATTGAAGCTTAGGCCGACTGGCTCTGATATTTGATTGTTGACCTGAGGCTTGGAGTCTGGGGTATCGTTCCGAGTTGCCTCATTGGTCTGTAAATAGAAGGTGGAGCCTATCGCATGCGCAGGGTATGCGGGAGCCTCATCTTTGATTGACAAGTAACGTCTTTCCCCCTTATACCTCGAATAGCTTGCTACCTTGCTTAGTCCTTGGAATTGCAACACCTAAGAAAGAAGCACAAAGCAGCAAAGATGGCAGGCAACCCAACACCCCCACAATCAAGTTCACCAACCAACGACCAAAGCCGTCTCTCAACTACCTCTGTTTGTTCCCCCTCCTCACTCTGTCGCAAACTTTCTTTTTAAGGTTCTAGAAGCTAATGCAACATGATCTACAGACTGACGCATCCGGAGCCCCCGCTGAACTCTCTGCTGTCGTTGACGAACTCCTAAATTCCCTCTCGAACAAATTCGCTGGGGTCTCGAGCGAGATATTCGCAAAGAGTATGTTGCTGCCACCCGAATTCTGATCTTGGCGGAAGCTGATATAGTGGTAGTGGATGAGATGTCGAGGCGGCTTGATAATTTAGAGTCGACGTTACAGGCGAATGCTGAGCAAGGAAGGGATGGGAAGAGCAGTCCTACAAAGATGTGATGAGTGTTGTAAATGGATCTTGGGATTTGCGAAGACTATGTGCATGAAGTGTGGGAATGACCACGATCTTACAGCACTGGGCCTGGGATAGAGGAATAGAAGATTACATTTGGGGTCACGAATTTGAGTTCTGCATGGAGACACGGAGTTATGGATACATAAACAGGTCTTGGGAGATGATACCACGTCAAAAAGACAAGCACAATTTCAAGAATGATTCTATATTTCATCAAGTCCCAAATCCGATTGTCATTTCCTACATCCGCTAAAAGAAGACCAGACCAGAGACCGCCATCCCACGATTGCTTTTGTTAAACATATTTACAATTCAGACTTGCCAGTAACCTTGTTAACGAATCTCTTGAGAATGTTGGTCTTGCTGGTAAACTCATCAAGCTTCGCTGGTACCAGACCACCTTTCTTGAGAATATTTTCCAATCGAGCCAACTCCTTTGTGGCATAACCATCATTCTTGGCCAGCTTGTCGAATACCCGCACGTAGTACTCGGCATACTTGTATTGAGCACCCTCCTTTAGCTCCTTAGTAGCCTTGGTAGCCTCAGCAGCAACATCGGCAATCTTGGAGCCGTCAATGAACTTGGTAACGAGGGCATCCAAAGTCTCAATGGTGCCAGCAGTATCATCCAATCCACCTCCTGGTGTACGGTGAGTACCAGCCATCTCATTCATGAAGCTGACCAAATCAGCCTCAGTACGTCCACCACTGTATTCCTCTGGCTTGGTGCTGCCCTTGGGGAAGAACTTGATGGTCGGGTATGAAGAGACACCTTGGTCTTGGGCAGTAGCTTTAGAGTTGTCGGCTTCGGCATCGACCTTGGCGATCACAACGTTGGGCTCGTTCACGAAATCTTGAGCGACCTTCTCCCAGATTGGTGCGAGAGATTTGCAATCTGTGTTTGTCAGCCTTGTCTTCCTGAAGATTGAATCAGTAAAACTTACGTCCACACCATGGTGCAGTGAAGGCAACAATGATATCTTTGTCACTGCCAATTTGGGCCTTAAATGTGGTATCGGTCAACATCTCAACAGCGCTCACAGGAGCCTTCGCCTTCTTGGGCTTAACACCAGTTTTCTTGGTCAAGAACTCAGATAAGCTCTCCAAATCTCTGCCTCCATTATAATCCTCGGGCTTGTCACTCTTGCCATCGAAGTACTTGATCGTAGGAAATCCTTGAACACCGAATCTCTTTCCTAAGCTCTTCTCGCTATCCGCATCGACCTTTGCAATAATGAGCTTGTCTTGTGCGAAAGCGAAATCCTGTGCGAGTTGTTCGTAAACCGGAGCCAAGGTCTTGCAGTGTCCACACCATGGAGCAAAGAATTCAACGAGGGCAGGTTTTCCAGAGATGGCGATCTTGTCAAAATTGCTTGGGATGAGGTCGAGAACAGCGGACTTATCGTAAGTTGGAGGGGGGCTACCTGGACCAACAGCTAGGGAAACCGTGGCGAACGCGCCTAAGAGAAGGGTTGAAAGTAATTGCACCATATTGTGTGTGTTTTTGCTGATCAATTTCGAGTGTGTAAAGTTGATAGAACTCTGCGAAGGAGAAAGTTCTTAAAAAGAAAAGGTAGCTTAAAAGGATGGATTTCTAATCGGCCGTGATATGGACAGTTTTCAGATATGAACCAAGCTCTCCTGTGGCGCGGCACTGAAATGGTGGCGTTCAGAGCTTAATTTAGGCGGCTACGCTTAAAAGGGGCTAGGGGCCCCACCATTACGGGGCTCCACACGTGCGGAACCGGGTTCGATACCATTTGAAGTTTGTAATGGCAATGAATTTTTGCACAGCTATGCTCTTATTTTATTATCTAGTCATTAACTTCGTCAATGCATCTCAGGACTTGCTCCTCTAACATCTATTTTCGTGACGGATGTTCATCAACCCATTCCACAATTTGGGCGACTTCATTATCAATGACTTTTTGTACCCCCTCATTCACTAGGCCGTTCTTCAGTCTCAGATCCGAGCAATGGATTCCGTTTGGGATGACTTGAACCGGGTGTTGTGGGGTTGACTCGAGTGGTCCACCTGGACGGAATTCTGATGACACTCCTGAGGTTTTCCATGGATCGTATTGACTAAAACGGGGTTAGAAAAGAGATCATGAGCGAGGACATGTGAACTTACCCATTGGTCCAGATCAGTCGAGTCGTGTCCTCCAATCTCCATCCTTCAGTGTGCTTGTTCACTTTGTGTACATTGTTGTCGCGCGATAAAGCACTGGAGTAGGTAAAATTGTTCGTGGTTGGGAAGAACAATGCGCATTGTTGTTGCCAGTATTCAGCATTAACCAGACGAGAGACGATGGACGGTCTGTCGCTTGGAGCGCCACTAGAGAGCAAGATTAGCAAAAATGACAATGTTCTAAATCAAAGTACTCACTCTTGCCAATACGCAAATGGTTCATTACAAAGCATCCAATTCCACTGCAAGTCTACAGGGTTATCGACTGATCTGTCTGTGTATATCGTATTGGAAGCATTGTATGTATCCAGACAGCGAGTTTCATCTGCGTTTCTGTAACCATAGCCTTGGCAGTCTGTAGACGGAGTGAGTGACGGCAGAATCGGGGGCAGAAGATAGGCACTTACAGCCTGGAAGTAGAACTGTCTGTGTCCAATTTGCGTAACCTTCAAGAGCCTTTTCAAGGCCAACGCCATGTTCATCAGGTGTTACAGTAGCTCCAGCTTGGACACCCTATGCACTAGTCAGAACTTCGGAATTAAAAGCATTTCAGGAAACTTACCTCGATTGTGTCGCAGAATTTGTAGAAAGCAGAATAGTTAGAGTAGAAACTGTTCGATTGCCACAACCATGGACCATTTTCAAGGGCACTGTACTTGTTAGAAAGAATTCGGCACGGATATCACAGGAACATACGCCATGACATCCTCGGCATGTTGAAGACTCTCAAGACCAAATTTAGTCTTGAGGGCCAATTGTTCGTCAAGGCTGCCATATTTGAATACATCATCCATGTAATCAACCACACGGGTGAGATCCTTGCTGCAGTTCTTTGGCATGCCTTCTTGAATAGGAACGAAGTATTGCCACTAGAAATAATCAGCAAGTGAAATGAGGCCCGAATTCGATCATTCCAAACTCACATAATCATAGATGGCTTCAACAGGTGCGCTAGAAGCATGATATGCCCAAAAAGTGTCAGGTGAAGTCGACTCGGTCCATGCTGCAAGAGCACCAGAATAGCTTCCTCCGGAGAATACCCATGGCGCCTTGTCCGCATTGCTAGCATGATTTTTGTCGAATGGCAGAGCTGCGGCCTTGGCAAAGTACACGAAATCGGCAATTGCTTGATCCAAAGTCAAATACTGCAGTGTCTCGGCAGTAAGCACGGAGTATGGCGAAGATTCTCCCCAGTACCGATCTAGATTAGCATAAGTATAGTTCGCTTTCAATTTTCTGGGAAAACGCACGCTCCACCATGATCACAGCACCCTTGATTTCCTGGGCAAAGAGACCTGTGATTGTGACATTCGTGAGGTAAGCCCCATAATTTGTACCCGCAATCTCGCCGGGGGTAAACAACACCACCTATAGTAAATTAGTATATTGGGCGATAAACGTGAGTTCTAACATACTGGTGAGCCTGGTCCCTCCCAGAATTCCATGTTCCACCAGAACTTCTGCTTGAACGTCCCCTTGCCGGGGTCATTGTGGTCGAGAAGTTGATCAAAAAAGCCACTGCCAGTATTGTTGGACTGTGAGGTAATTGTGACTTTACCTGCCTCTGCCTCTTCATAGGGGGGAATGAGTCGTCCTAGGTGGAGGAATGGAAACTCTGCTGCCGCCGCTGCAAGGCCAGCAAATGCCACAATGGCAGAAATAACTGACACCTTCATGATTACCTCGACAACTAAAGACTGCTGTCTGTCTTATAGTTGTGTGGAAAAGAGGCAGCAGAGTCCGAGGAGGGAAAAGAGGAAGAAGAAGTGAAAAAAAGAGTGCAGTGAATTCGGGGAGACATCCCGCTTATCAGGTATCTCTTGTCGGAATTCATTAGATTGAGCACCAACTGCAGCACCTACCTTCCCTGGCATAATAAGGCCCTTGGGTTATCCGGGACGAGTTGCAGATCTTCCACAAAGGGACCAGCCGATAGCCACGCTGCAGATTGTAGTGGGTTGAGGAGTGGATTTGGAAGAGGGATACTTGAGCCGAATATGATTACAGGGACGAGATTGGCCCATTTGTAGGTACCTGAATTGCATTTTAATTGCCAGCTTTACCCCGTCGTAGTTCCTTCCCTTGAATTTAACCAACCAAATAATACCAACGGATGCGGTCAGCTGCATCACAGGCCTAGGAACGGCTTGCATGCGCTATGTTTGTATGCCCTGCAGCAAGCAGGCGTCCAACGGCGACGCCAATGGGAGACAACAAATGCAGGAGGCCACCATGATTCAAGGACAGTAGAAAGTCAGTTGTGAACTTTTGTGGACCTGTGGTGAGCAGCTGTTGACACGGTTGTGGCTCGTGAAAGAAAAGAGGAAGGAGGTCACGAAAATTAAATATTGTGGGGTATCGCAGGCGTCGCTTTGATTGGCCCCGTGGAGCCTCCGTCGAGCGACTACTCACTGCGAGCTGCCAGATGAAGGTAGCTTGTTGCTTGGCCAAACCAGCGGCGTCGATCTCCTGTTGAGGTTACATATTTCGTAATTTCGTAAATTTTTTCGTGAGTATTGAAGTTGCTTCACCGAAGCATCAACGACCTTTTGATCGGCGGAGACTCTTCAACCGCTCTAGGCAGGCAACTTTGTATATGATCCTGGCATCGCCAAGTGATTTCGTCGTTTCTGGTCACATTATTTTCCTGCGTCCCTCCTTCGCTTCTTGGTGGCACTTTGAACACGGGGTGGATGAATTCGGTTCTCGGAAGCGACGTGTCTGTATCTGAACACGAAGAACAAGGGGAAAAAGCCATTTATGTCCCTTGAGCATGTAGTTGGTGGTTTAAGGTCTCGCGCTGATTTCTAATTTTAAAAAAATGTCTATCTAGTTTAATTTTCTAGTTCCGTAATCTTGGTTTAGGTTCCGTGCTCAAGAGCTCATCCCTTAGTGGTTTGAGGCCAACAAAAGCCGTCACCAGATCTAGTGAGTGTGTGAGGGTTAGCTTTCATCCTGGATACACGCGGTCACGCTCACCAAGCGAGCGACCTCCGTATTTGAGGGGCGGTTGTGAAACCTTCCAACATTTCCGCCCAGTGTTTTGGGCAATTATTGAGTTCAAACCTCTAGTCATCTTTGAGGATCCATGCTGGGTTGCAATGTTCCAACCAAATGTACTCTTGCAGGACTTGAGGGGGGTGACCGGGAAGTAGCTTCTGCATCCGCGAGGATATTCCAAGTGTAGTCAGAGCAGCTGTCAACGGGGGATATGCTTCGTGTATCCCACCTCGGTTAATGCACACATTTGAGTTCCGAGAATCCAATCGTCCACTGCATGCTGCCCATGATAATAATCAGAAAGCAGAGCGCGACAATGACACTAGAGGCCCCGTACTTGTAGGCGTTCCACCTCCTCAACGAGCTCAGCTCACTGACCCAGGTACTAACCGTTGTCAAACATCCGCAGAAACCATCTTCTATGCCCTGTAATACTTGACAGCCCACTACCCCGCCAAGGGGCACATGTTGTAGATCATAACTCATTCCCAGAACCATTGTTCCAAGAATGTTGACGACAAATGTTCCCAAAGGAAATGAAGCAATTTTACCATTGAGGTATATTGAAGCATAAAACCGTCCGAGGCAGCCCAAGGGCGCAAAAACCAACGCAAATACTGCACGACCACGCCAATTCTCTGGAGAACCATCATACCTGTCAGGTGGGAAAATTGCTAGTAGGACTGCACCAAGCCAGCATCCCCAAGCAAGTACCACAGCTACACGATCTAGGATCTTGCGACAAAATGTAAATGGCAAGCTGGGTATGAATGGCTCCGAGGCGATTGCAATGTGCGCGCCGATTTTCAGAGCAGATAGGCAAAGAGCCACATTTGTGATGATCACAGCAAGCAAAGCCATAAAGGAGTAGCCATCATTTCGGGGAACCGTAAATGTAGTACTGGCATGGACTGGGCTGTAATCCTGGGGGTGGTTCAATGGCGTAGGGAGCTCATTACTCATTGCGAGGAATGAATCCCGAATGAAAGATGAGAACGAGGTAAAACAGCCACAAAATCCAGTCGCGAGTCCAATGTACAATGGGATGGTCTTCTTCGTTACGTTATGTTGCCTTTTTGCTGCTTCTAAGTTGACAGTCTGCTCGGGTCCTGAACCGCTCTCTTCATCCTCAGCTTGCTTCTTGGCTTTTTCGAGTTGTTGGTCATACGTCGGCGTTCCCCATTCCTCTTTAAATAACATCCGATCCTCACTCAGGAAACCCATAATCAGACTTCCACCAAAGTTGGCCCAGAGTTCACTGAATACAACTGGTGCGCCAGGGTAAAATGTAATCGCTTGTAAACCAAGTCGAGCTAGAGTACCAAAAAATGCAAATAAAATCAAGTAAGATATCGTGTAAAGTTGGGTAGCAAATCTCGAGACTTTGTGTACTCCATCCCCTTTCTTGTCTTCTTCTGGCTTGGCATCTTCTCCTCTCGCAATTGATTCTCTTCTTTCTTTCTCTTGGCTTTTCTGATATTCTTGCTCTTCGCTCTTCGCTTCTTCTAGTGACCGATGTAAATATATCCTATCCTCGTCGGGGTTCTCGACAGGTTCGGGCGAGGCTAATTCGTCTAGATTGGCATAATTCTCTGGGAAGTTGTAACTAGTTCCTCCTAGCGACTGGCGACGAGCACTCCGTTCCCTCCTCGAAGATTGTTGAGATGTGTAGGATATTGAGCGTATTAGACTTTGTCGTCGCCCTTCTGTAGGTCGGCTTCCGGAAGAACGACGACTCCGTGAATTTTCCAAGGGACGGAAAAAGGCAACAGGGTCTTCATTCCGGTTCTGGATAGGTAGTGTATCTGCAATCTCATCAAGATTTCCATATGACTTTGGTGCATCGTAGTCGGAAGGGTTCTGCCGAGATTGCCGTTCTGTGGCGGAGGCCTTCGAGGACATATCGCGATGTGATTTCGTATCCTCCATTGCTTGAATTGTGTGTTGTACTGTTTTTAGGGCGCTGGGTGCCGGACAGGCCTGCGCCGTGGCTTTTCCTTCTCAGTTGCAATGTTGAAAGACATTCCAAGTCTCAATTTCTCTCTTGTGTGAGATAATGAGTAAATCTGCTTTCGCGCTAAGACGAAAGCTGAACAAAGCAAA
Organism: Cudoniella acicularis; assembly: GCA_013054445.1. NCBI lineage: Eukaryota > Fungi > Ascomycota > Leotiomycetes > Helotiales > Helotiaceae > Cudoniella > Cudoniella acicularis. The sequence continues at coordinate 69,178 of JAAMPI010000004.1, forward strand.
TGCGTCATACCAACAAGCCTTTGACCCTTGCAGCCCGTCTGCAGCAGTTCGGTCTAATTCTCGGTTACGCAACCAATAAACACATATCGGTCTTGGAGCAACATAAACCCGAGCTGCCCCACTATCGCTGGCACTCAAGCTATTAGAAGCTGGAGAGCTTCCTTTTGGTGCATCCAGGATGAAAGTCACAGCAGCAGTAACAACAAAAGCAGCAATTTCAACCTCAATCGAATTCCATTCCCTAACAGCTTCCATCCGCTTTCAACTTGTTTTTCGCAAACATGACTGAACCACTCCCATCGAACGTCCATGCCTCAACTCACCCCTGTTTACAAGCCAAACTGTCACAGCTGCGAGCGGCCTCGACAAATGCGAGAGAGACCAAAGCTCTAGTTCACGAAATCGCTCTCATCCTTGGTGTTGAAGCTTTGGCTGCTGGTCTTGCAACAAGAAAGGGCCAAGATGTATGTCCTTCCTCCCGATGTGCTTGGGAAAATGAAAGTTAATTTACGCCTGACAGAAAATCACACCGCTTGGTTTCAACTACACAACCACTGAGATATCACCTTCAACAATCTCTCTTATCCCAATCCTACGATCTGGTCTAGGGATGCTAGACGGTAAGCCATTTCCTCTGCTGATTTCTCAACCTTCATCCCACTTACCAACATCTCTAAAACATGTATCGCCAGCTAACTGCTCCTCAGCCATCCAAACACTCCTTCCCAACCCCGTCTCCGTCCACCACCTCGGTCTCTTCCGCGAACCCACCACCCTCGAACCCGTCGAATACTATAATAACCTCCCCTATACACGCCCCACCGCCGGCTCGCCCTCCAATACACCCAATACCGTTGCTTCAGAACTCGCAATCCTACTCGACCCAGTCATCGCCACTGGTGGAACCTGCTTCGCAGCAATCCAGACACTAAGAGAATGGGGGGGTGAAGCGTATCATTGTGATTGCAGTCTTAGGAGCTGTGCCGGGGTTGACAAGAGCAGCCGCGGAATGGCCGGAGGGAACCGAGATTTGGGTTGCGGGTGTGGATGAGAGTGTTACGGATAGAGGGATGATTAAGCCGGGCTTGGGTGATGTTGGAGACAGGTTATTTTTGACAATTGGAAAGTGAGTTGAAGTTGATCAATAAGCGCTTTTGACTTTATAGACGGTTTTTGAAGCGGTGTTATTTGGAGTTGGTGGATATCTCGCTTGAGAAAGCGTTAGATTGACATTAGGGATGAGAAATGAGAAACGAGAATGTCCTAAAATCTGGCGGTATCCATCCCCTTTTCATTCTTTCAAGTGTCTTGATGCCTCATTTGAGAAGATACATTCTCAGCAAACAATAGAGGTAATGGGTCCCTGCGAATCACTTGAATTTTTGGGTAAAGACTTTATCCAAATGTGTGAGTATTCAACGACCGGCCGAGTTTATTCTATGACAGCAGCATAAGACCTTATTTCAGACTTTTGAAGTAAAAGGAGTCAGTCTCTGTCCGAATTTTATGTTCCGTGACTGTACCAGATTACATTTCGTCTACAGCTTTTAGGATGACTGCCCTTTCTGCCCCTCTTTATTTTTAATAGCCAGTTGAGCATACAATAGCATAGACTGAGTATTGTGACCTTACTCAAGAGCATCTCTTTCCTGAAATTTCTAAGCACCATTGTATCCTGGTTTGAGACACTCTGCCTATTCCTATATAAAAATCATGTTAATTTTCTAAAATATATCCTTTGGAAACACTTTATCTTACCCCACCCATTACCATGATATCAGTGAGTATGGATCTCAAACATCATTCAATATTTCTTCTACTCGTACTCGTACAAATACAAAAAGCTGTTGAGGGATCAATGCCCTTCAAACCCCACTCATTAAAAATCTATAATCTTCATCCAAAACCTCTAAAACCCTAAACCGCAACCCCGTCTTCTTTCGTAACCCAAAACCGAACCCCGAAACCCGCTAAAATCAAAGAGAAGTGTAAAAGCTCAAGATCCCCAAGCCAGTTCTTCATCCCACGGAATAAACATAAACATAAAGCATAAAGCCCTCCAAGCTACTTCCCAATACTGCCCTAGCAGTAGGATAAATCCAAGATAACAGATAGCTGATGCTACTAAATATGGGGTTGGCTCGATTTCGGCATCGTCCCAAAGCTCGTTTATCCAGATTTCGAATTCGGCTTTTTCCAGTGGAAGGCTTGCGAGGGCTGCCTGGACTTGCGAAGTTGGACGAAGGTGTCGGAAGCACTGGGTACGGTACTTCGATGCTTCTGCATCATCGAAAGAATCTCGCGATCCGAGTTGTTTGGCTCGGCCTCGAAATCTCCACCTCGTTCGAAGAGTAACATAATTCTTCACCGCTCCTAATATCAACCTCCTTCCTCGTCGGCGAAGTTTCCTCCTTCCATTAATTTTAACAGCCGAGGATGAGTCGGTTTTCTCGAATACGCAATCATCTCGGGGGCGCAAGGAGTCCTCTAACCCTCTCAATCCTTTGTACGGCGCCTTCCAACCTCTCCAACCTCTTCCTCTTCTCCCCATCCCGGCTCTCCAAAACTGCAACCCGCTCTTCCAGCTTGGCTCGAGCCTTCCTCTCCGTAGCCACCATTTCATTAGCCTGCTGGAATAGCTGAGCGCTCAGCTCTTCCAGCTCCCCGCTCGCGGCATCTAATTTCCCTTCTGCAGCCTGCCGTAGCGCCTGCTCTCTCGTCAAAGCTGCTGCTAAATCTACAGCTGAGGGCGACGGCGGTTGCTGAAGATTCGGCGTCGATTTTCGCGCGGAGAGGAAGGAGGAGAGTCGGTTCTGTACGGGAAGGTAGGAGAATCGGCTCGGGGAATCTTCTCTCTTCTCGGTGGATTCGCGAGGTGCGTCTGGCGGTGACTGTTGTTTAGCTTGCGCTCGCAATTGTTGTAATTCATCTTCGTAGTCTGCCCATTTGTCCACTGCATCGCGCATCAGTATTCGTAAGTTGTGCAAGGAAGGAGGGTCACAAACCAGCCGCTGTCGCTTTTTGCGTGAGCAGACGCACCTGAGCCTGGAGATCCTCAATCTGCTTCTGGGCTTCTGCTGCCATGTCCGAGTGACTTGGCAGACCGATGCCACAGTTAGGACAGCAGGAGCCTCCAGCGGAGACCTGCGACATCGTTAGAGTCATTGTTGTCGACATAGGGCCTTTATGCTGTGGTCATGAGACGTTTGGACGAGCTGTTGGCGGATGATGTTCGTAGATGAAAGGTGTAGTGTTTCAGTGTTTCACTACTGGTAAGTAAAACAGATGATTGTTTGCACATGAAAGGGATGGCGAAGTATTTATCATGCGCGTTTTCGGGCCTGGTCTCGTGTTATATCCCCTCGTATTGTCGCAGCCGTACAGAAGTAGGTCTTTGGCGGGTACCTGGGTAGGTGTAGGGTTTTGCACCGCCTCTTCAGTTGGCGTGGATGTTGCGCCACGCTGATCGATCGGCACGGCTAGTTTCCGGGTTCTAAATTCCAGGTTCCTTGGGCGGCGCGTATTTTTAACTTCTAAACTTCATGCAAGTTATAAAGCATTTGATCGTCTTTACACTGCGCAGAGACGCCATTTGAGACAAGACAAAGGTTTCTACAGTACCTAGGCAGATACCATTCCACGGCTTTCGGGCTTTCGGGCTTGCACAGCGCTCACGTGGGTTAGCGCCTGCCACATCAGGTGTCTACTAATCAAATCCAAACATCCTTCCTCAAACTGAGGCAAATTCTTGCTTTTGGCAGCCAATTCTGTATCCTCCTCTGTGCAAGCATGTGCCTTTACTACTCTAGATCCAGAGCACTGTTTTCATGTGAACTGTACTGATCTAGCAATTATGCTTAGTTGAACCATTTCGCTCTTCATCTTCAGAGTTCACACTACAGCAAATAACAGAAAACTTGAAAAGGACATTTAGCTTCGTTTTTAGTCAGCACCAATAGGCACTAATTCGCCAAGAAATACATAACGGAAAGAGCACCGATAGCGAGGCATTGACCTGAACTATGAACTACACAAGTTTAAATGTGCCTCAGTGATTCTCGATGTTAGAAACACCTCAACAATTATATCACTTTTCGGTTGCCTAGAATCCTGAAAATAGATTCAATCTTCAGAGAGTGTAGTAAATGGTTATTTAGAAAGTGTAAGGTAGTTCCGATTTCAAGATGTTTTGTCTCCTTTATGTGTTTGTCGCGACTGAGTGAGTTGGTGATTCCACCATTACGAAATATGCACTTTCAATAATTTAATTTTATCCTTTTAAATGAGGCATTGGAACATACTGCTTCTAGATTGATTTGAAAAGTGGCCTTCAGACAATCGAATTCGACCTTTTGACTTTCACATTTGACGTTTCTACAAAGTTACAGTTCCCGCTACAAATTTCTCAATACCATCAACCATTTAAAGTTCATTAATTATATCCCTTTCTCTGTATTAAACACCTTTTGCATACTTAGCCATTAAAAAGGAAGCAAAACCCCCTGGTATTATTTTAACAGCTACCCCCGAAAAATATCCGATATCCAAAACCCCTAAAAAATATCTAAAATATCCAAAAGAAAACCCATTTCCCGTGCGGCCCAATTTCCCTTCTAATAGAGAAATTGGATCAGGAAATGGATCCGACAAACTCAAGTCATCAAGACAAACACTACATCGATTGCCTCTCGCCTGGTTTCTCTGGCAGAGAACACCCAGTAGGCCAGAGGCCCGGTGTCTATCTCCTAGAAACAAAAATCGCTTATTTGGTTATATATATGGAGTTGTTCGAACTGAGCGAGGTTTTGCCAATGGCTCCGGCAGCAATGAGGAGGGGTATCGATCTCACGTAGTGAAATTCGCTTACTCACTCTCTTGAAAGAGCCATCTGAGAACTTGGCCTCATCCTCGTTCAGATGACGTGGAGGAAGGGATTCAATTGCCATAAATACGCCATATTCTAGGCTTCACAAGTTTGCTTCGGGCACATTCACCTTTTCCTCCCCTTGATAGGAGTCTCCCGTTGCTTATTTATACGCAGCTACTATTCTTCCTTTAACTCCTTCTTCCTAACCATCAACAGCCCACCCTCAACGTCAAACCTCCCAACACCACCCCCTTGAATCTTGCGTTCCTTCTATCAAGTCCTCTAAAAAAAATAAACGTCATCATATCATCGCGATGTCCTTTCTGGTCAGTACTTATATTCCAACACCCTTTCATAGTCAACTTCTCACTTTGTCCACTAGGCCTCAACGACCGAGGAGATCGCCCCTCCGGGTACTGGTGATCTCACCGTCCAGGTTATCGAGTATGACATGGGTACCACCTCCACTAATGGCAACCACCCCGTCGGCCGCACTGCTGCTTTCCGTATCTCCTCTGTTCTCGCAGATAATAGTGACACCTTTCACGGAATGCTGAAAGGTGGTTTTCGAGAGAGCAAAGGAGAGAGCCCAATCCTTGATGAAGATACCGGTATTACCATTGCCAGCATCGAGGTCTGGTTCCGTGCATTGCACAAGACCCTCACGGATGATTCCTACGCTGTTCCCATTGAAGAGTTGTGGTACATGATCGAAGTCAGTTGCAAATACCTTTTTCGCCTGGAGAAACTGGAGAAGTGGTTCAAGACATATTGGGTGCGCCTGGACCAGAGGAACCTAGAGTACGATGAGTTGAGGCAGTTGCTGTACCCTTGCCAGGCATTCGATCATCCAGAGGCATTTGCGTATGTTTCGAGATGGCTCGCGCACGAGGGTGTTGGTCATATGGAGGAGTATAACCCAACGCACTACAATCACTTACATGTTCAAGGACGGGTCATTCGTAAGTCATCTCGCTACTCTTGAGAATGTTACAATAACAAGGTCAGCGTAGAGCAAATCAATGCTGCAAGAGGAAGCATGAGAATTAAGATCGCCGCTGCTATCTTCGACCCACTCAACAACTTCTGCAAGACTAACTGCGAAGCAAAGGAGAAGTCCATCTCAGCTTACATTGACGGAGTCAAGAAAACTGGCATCTGGCCCATCAAGACCCAGCATAGAAAGTCGAACAAGGATGTCATCGACAGCCCAGGCTTTCTTAACTAGGAATGTGTCCAACCAGTCGGAGCGTGCTATATTTGCAGGCTGCATTTTCGAGGAGGACATATTGAGCAAGCGCGTGGGTAGAGTGGCTATGGAGAACGATGATTCGGAATAAGCGCCTTTTGCAATAGCAGCAGGTAGTAGAGGTTAGGGGGAAAACGAAATCGGAATAAGCGCCTTTTGCAATGGCAGCAGGTACTAAGTAGGTACTAGGTAGCATAGGTGGGGAAAAAACAAAGGCAAAGAAAGGCAAAGAACGCGTATGAGAGAAAGCTTGGCCCTTGGGCATAGTAAGCATTCCATTATCTGCGTCCAGCTGACCAGCTAGAGAACTGATGGCTGCTCTGGCTTAGTCTTAGCTAGAAAGTAGAAAAATCAACCAAACAATTGAAAATCTTCCGAGCCTAAAAATTATCAAAGAGGTTTTGAAGAGAAGAGTTTGAGGTATTGCCAATTGCATCCGAAGAATAGTCGAGTGTAAACATACTCACCTTGCAGCATTCAGAGAGTGTTCACGTCCTGTAAACGCTTATATTCTGTGCTCTTATTTCACGAGTCTTCTGTGAGCAAATATTGTATTTCAAGAACTAACTTGAGCGTCTGAAATAAAGACTGTGGGATGTTCCGAATAGCTTATGACAAACTATCTTTGCTTTCTTGATGAGCACTTGGTCATTTTGATGCTTAAAATTTTGCGACATCTTATCAACCTTGATGAGAATGTCTATTCCAAAACATCTCAACTCATCTTATCACCATCTAAATAGTACTACAATAATTTTTACTAAATGCATGCCAAAGATCATTGACTATCCAGCTTTTCCGTCCCAACCCCAAAAATGCAAGCTAATACAAAAAGATTCCGCAAAAATGCCAGCCAAATGGCAACCATAAAAGATTCGTAACTTGGGGTATTGGTGATAATTTTCTGGATGAATTATCATCTCGTAGCTGGAGACGGCACTTCGAAAGCAGGTACATGCTGCTCAGCACTAGCCATTGGAAGCGAAGATTCATCCCGAGTAGCAGTGTTGTCCACCAATCCTACCATCTGCTCACGTTGTTCAACAGCTTTCCATCCTCGATTGCCCTTCACAGCGTTGGCCTCAGCAGAATTAAGCCACTCATCCCATTCAGGTGTCGTTGGAGCTGCGCCCATCTTTTTAAGCCAGCCAATTTTCTTCGTTTCTCGGATGGCATACCACATAGTTCGAGTGAAGCTGGCGCTGCCTTCTGTAGTTGCGCTTGAGCTCAAATGTGCGTGTTGTGCATCTTTGGGCGTAATGTCATTCCACTCGTAAATGGAAAGGTTCCAGAATTTGTCTTGAGTCACGAGTGACGCCGTCCAGAAAGCACCATTAAGCACAATATAGGACGTGCCAATCGCGGCTTGCATTGGGAAATTGCAATTTCCAAGCAGAACTACAGATACCATCAAGAGAAAAGTACCCAGGCCCACGAGTACACGATAGGCTTTTGTTCCCGCATAATACTGGCATTCTTCGGTTCCGGTATAGAGCTCACGTGCTACATTCTCATTGCACTTCACGATGAGGAAGGCTCCTTCTCGTGTACGAATAGCAACATCGCCATCAGGGACCTTCGAGTGGAACACGCGCCTTTTCAGAACTGGCGACCACCATGATGCATATCCGACAATCGACGAGACCAGAGAGATCGTTCCCAAAGCAACGCAAGCCGTACCGTCTTTAATCAATGCAGCCCATATGAATAGGCCAATGGTAACGACACAAGAAAACACAGAGAGAACATTTAGTGGAGAGAAAGTTTCTGTGGGAATATGTGGTTTCGGATCTTTGTTAAGCGTGAGGGTCTGTTGGATCCTGTGCATGGTTGACTGGCGTTGCTGTAATTGGGTTGGTTCGGCATTTTCCAAGGTTCCTAAGTCAATACTTGTTGAACCAGCGGATTTATCATTCGAAATGTTGGCAGATGTTGGTGAAGGGGCGCTTTTTTTTATCGTCTCTATGTTTGATTTCGTAAACTTTGAAGCCAAAGGCAGGCATGTCCTCGATGGGATGTATAATATTCGGAAAGAAGTTGAGAGTAGACACAAGTGTGCCATTATCTGGGGGTAAGAAGTTAGCAAATTGGGGCTTCTTTATTAAGTAATAAGAGGGGAATAATTTGGGCTTTTTCAGCGTAAAAGAGAAGGATTTAGAAAGAAAGTTATCTTACGAATGCCCACCACCGCAGATGGAAGTTGCGGCATTCGAGTCGGACGGCTAGGCTTGAGGAGAGCTTGTGGAGCTGGTATGATTCGGGGAAGGAGACATGTCCACGACGAAGTCATAGCCTGAACATGCTCTTCCATTGAACTCTCTCCAATGACTGCCAGAAGAGACACAATATCGAGTCTCCACCCACTCCCCTCATCTCTCTGATCTTGGAACCAACCCATCTTGTGATTCACGTTCGTGGGCGTTGCAGAAGTCTATGGGTATTTTCCAGCTTTGTGATGAGAAATTCCTCCTGTTGGAGCTTGAGGCTGCTCGTTGATGTCGATTTCTGGACGTTGAAATTCTGGAGGGGATCGATTCCGGCAGATTGATCTACACGCGCTATAAGTTGAAGACGAAGATTTTCTTCCCATGGCAGGAGAGGATAGTAGAGGCTTTATATGGGATTGTTTATGAACGGCTGCTGCCGCGCCTGGGAGGTGCAGGGCGGCAGGGAAAGCCAAAAGTCTGAACTTGTCAGCTTCATCCTAACATTCTGCTTGGACCGCACTCGGTAAGCCCTAAAAGGCATGTCTGCTGAGATGTTTGGGGGGGGGAAAGAAATGACACTCTGCGATGATCCTTGACGCTGCCTGTTTGTTGCTGTCGTGCCAAGCGTCTGAGCCGCAAAGAGCGATTTAGATCTGCAACACGCGCATTAGGCCTGGCCTTGGAGAGCGCTTGACCTAGACCTATGGGGTCGACTTTTTCGTATAAATTGGTGCAAACAACTTTCATACGATGTTATTTGTCATTCAGTATCCAGACACAAAAAGACACCGTGGCGCGAGGGGCGTACGAAAGGAGTGAAGCATTTGCATGGCAGTTAGAGAGTGCTGCAGTTTGAGGCATTCCGAGTATGGTGCCTGCAGATAGCCTGGCCCCAAAACACATCAAGTTGTTGATGGGCGGATTTTCACCACAAACACAAGTCGAAGAGTTCCAAACCTAGCAAACGGCCCCTTCATACTGCATAGGCGCTGTGTAACGGTGGAGGCAAGGCGGGCAAGGTCAGCATAAACGGTACTGGCATTGGTGGGTATTGGGTTGACCACAGACCAGCTGCAGGCGAGGTGAGAGTGAGGATTGGAGAGCGGAGCAGATTATTTGCTAGGTAGACGAGAGACGAGGCTCAGGCATTATAGAGCCCTCAGAGTATTCTCTCGATCTTATAGAATAGCAATACCAGAATCTAGATAGCCAAGGCGTACATAATGTTCAGCTCTGCTTGAATTCCAATAGCCTGGCAGAAACGCTAGGTGATTATGGTTTCATCTTTTGCACACATAGTGATCGTAAAATGCGTGTAAATCATAAATAGTTATCATGTCTCAAACCCCTGGTCCGAGCTTTTCCTAACGAAACTTCGCCCCAGTATTAGATACTCTATGGCTCATTATAGTTGGGCTAGGTTCGCCAAGCTTTAGAGTCAAAACTTAATGACGACCCGGTGCCGGTTCCCAACTTTGCAGCATTGGGCCGTATTCGTCAACAATCCATTGACAAAATTCCTCCCAGCGCCGGGTCCATTCTTCTGTGACACTCGTCAACTGTTCTGGGTCCATACAACTGTGTTCCAAACTCCACTTTGCAAGCTGCTTCCAGCCGTGCAAACTCATCGATTCGGATCCAATCATAACCTGATAAAAATCATGAGACAAGGAAGACCTGCAGACATTAGTCCCGTGTAACTTAAGGGGGAATATTTGTACATACTTGTAGAAGGTGGCATTATCACTATTAATTGTACAAGGTACATCGTTTGCTAGTAAAATGGGAAGATGGTGTCCAGCAATGACAGGTGTAAGTCCCAATATTTCGTTTGAGATCGGACACGATTCGATTGCGATTTTCCGTTCCTTGAAAATTTCCATGAGAAGGGGGTGTGTTGCAATAGCATAGCCGTGTCCAATACGTTTAGCATTTAGGAGGACAGCATCAAATAAATTGCCGTCAACCTTGCCGTCAACATCGAGAGTCTCGCCACAGTGAAAGAGAAATGGAATATCGATGTTTTCGCTCTTGCATTTCTTTTGAAAATTCAAAAACTCTGGCACGAAATGGTGGAGCTCGTTTCCCATTTCTTCATGGCCAACAAGATCGAACCCTATAAACAGGTTAGCTATATTTTCTCCTCTACTGAGTTTATAAACTCACCACACAGAAGAGTCTTGTATTTCTTCTTCAGCTCTAAACACTCATCCAACGCATCTTTTATCTGGTCCCTTTTGAATGATCGGGGCGTGCAATAGATAACTTTCATTCCCCCAAAATATTTGCCTTCTTTTTGAAGTTGTTCCAAGGTCATTTTTAGCTCGTCATCTATTATTTTCAAGATTCCTTCGTTCCCGATAGAGCTGGTTCCGTCATCTGTTTTGAGGGAATTTGTGCTCATGAAATTCGGTCGAACTTCAGCGTACTGAATGCTGTCCGCAACGAAATCTCGAATACATGCTCGAGTGTATGCTCGATATGCAGATTCGTAGGCGAATAGCCCCTTCATCATTTGTGTACGATAATTGAACTTTTCCCATATTCTGAGAAAGGTTAGCGAGTACTGCAAAATTCGGCTAGAAGTTTTACCCGCGACTTGTCTGGTGAGTGCCATGAGCTTCCTCCTCTGATATCACCATCTTCCTCTCTAGCCAAGTCTCGGCTCCTGATGTTCCTTCCAGGATCTCCCCGTTCCCAACATCAAGCTCAAATTGCTCTTGGAATTGCTTATATCTCATCCACCTATTGCAAACATAGTTCGGATGAAAAACGTCTCCCAATCCGACCTTGTGCTCCTTCCCATGAGCCTCTTTGACGTGTGTGGCCTCACGATAAGTCATCACCATGAATGATATTCTTGACGCGTCCAGATTCGCTTGACTCGTCAGAGGAAGCGTGCTTCGGATATACATTGCATCGATATCCCTTGCCTGTTGAATCAGGAATTTAGCCGGGAGGCAAGAATTGAAGTGTATGTGTAAGTGTGCTCCCTTTGGCATCCGCTTTGCGACTTTCATGAGTTGGGTTTTGTTGATAAGGTCGACGTTACCCAAAAAGTGCTCCCCCTGGGTCCTCTTCCCCGTAGGGTGTCCATGAGCGTCATGTGATTTTCCGTATGTATTGTCGTAGTCATAGTTTCTGATTCTTCGAACAAGAGCAGCAGCATCCCTTTCAATTTTTGACGCTCCGGCGATCTCTTCAGCATCAAACGCCCTACTCCTCTCGATGGTCTGAAGCTCAGCGCGGGCATGGTTGTAAGCTACCGGGTCGTCAAATTCTCTTTTGGTGAAGGCAGCTTTCCAGTTGTCTTGAGATATAGTGCCAAGTCTTTCGGTGTGAGGCATCTTCTGAAGCCGTCTGGGTTCTTTCGAGAGAAAATGAGCTGAAGTCCTTCCCTCGAACTGCTCCTCGCCCTCTTTATCAACGGTTGAACACAGAACGCCCATCCCAATTCAGCCTACCCTAAAGAGGAGCTATGCCTGTGCTTGTGGCTCGATTTTAAATAAGCGTATACTGAATCCAGGAGTTTTTTACATTCATAGTTGAGGCGCACAGCCAGATCGGAGTAGAGCGAGGGATATGTTTGTTCGTGCTTTTGGGGAGATGCCGGTACCTTGTTGCTCCGCCACTCTGCCACAGTGCGATCGCAGGCTGATTGGCCAAGACCGTCAGCACAACTGTGCCTTGATTTCCACTATCAGCGTGGCTGATCGATACCCACCGAAGCGATGGGACGATGCTGTCGACAACCCTCCTGGGATTGCTGGGATTGAGTCTTGCTTTACCTACGAATGTCGTGTGTTGTCGGGAAGAATTATCTCATGTCTGAACACAACTAGCCAAAAAGCAGTGTGCTCGCTGGCAAATGCTGAAGCTTCAGCCAGGTTTCGGAAGAGAATCTCGTCACGCAGCCTTGTAGGGAGCAGTCGTCGCACCGAGGCCCAGATAGGAGGCTACCCGTAAGGCAGAACTTAGAAAGAACTTCAGAGAAGGCGAGTCAGCGGGCCCATGACGTGCAGAGTTCCTAAGTGATGTTGTCTCGTGGGTCTCCTGCGCATTTGACGCCCTGGCGCAAAGTCCAAGCCTAAAAGGTTCACCGTCGTGCAACCTCAAATGACGTCTGTAGCTCGCGACGTGGGGTAGAAATTTGAGGCGGTGAGAGTGCCAAACAATGACCTGAAAGGAGTCACAAGAACAAAATCTTACGTGCCTCTCTTGGGTTTTCTTGACTTTCGCTACTAGACCGTTCTCCATGTTGAAGGCCATCATGGTTGGGGAAATGGGTATAGTGTTTTATTCTCTACTACGCCAATGAGTATCTTAATATGCTAATAACGCGCTCTAAAATCAACGATTACCACCTGCAGTTGTCTATTGCATATATTAACTTTTGTACGCCTAATCGTCAAACTTAATTCCCTTCTTGCCCTCAACATCAATGTATCCGCCTTTGTAGCTTCCTCTCTTCTTCTTATTCTTTTCCTTCGTGAATCCCTTTCCTTTTGTCACAATGAGATCTTCATGGGCCTTCTGAGCATAATCGTACGGAACGTAAGCGTTACTTGCCAGCCGCGCATCCACCTTTGTGTCCTTGGAAATTCTTGAGAATGGGGCGTTTGACTTCTTAGCAGGCTTCAATGCCGGATCTGGTGGCAACGGTGGGGAGAGAGCTCGGGAGCTTTCTGCAGCAGAGTTCTTGCTAGACTTTCCCTTCTTTGGCTCATCCCCGGAGTCGCTCGACGAGGACGAGTCGGATGAGTCCAAAGACTCCGGGGACATCTTCTTTGGTGCATCAGAAAGTGTAGCGCTGGTATCTGATGTAACGATCTGCTTTTTGCTGAGCTCGTCGTCGGAATCGCTATCAGAGTCAGATTCGGAGGAAGAATCGGGTAAGGGAGTCTTTTTTGCGAGAGAGTTGGTAGATGAATCAGAATTGCTGCCAGAATCGGAACTAGAGGAAGAATCACTGTCTGAGGACTCGGCTGCTTTAGTAGCTTTCTTCGCCTTGGGAGATTCATTTCCAGAGCTTGAATCCGAATCAGATCCTGAGGATGAACTTGCGTTCTCTGGAGCTTTCTTTTGGACTTTTTTTGACTCGACGGCTTCTTCCTCTGATGATTCTGAATCGCTAGATGATGATGAGGAATCGCTCGAGGACGAAGACGAAGAAGCTACCACCTTGGGCTCCACCTTCAACTTCTTGGTTTGTGGTGCCTCATCTTCTACGCTGGATTCAGATCCTGACGACGAATCGCTGGCAGAGGAGGCCTTTCGTTTCAAATTCTTGACCTTTGTCTTTGGTGAAATGGACTTGACAGCGGATGTTTCTTTCTCGTCGTCGGCATCGCTGTCGGAACTGCTCGAGGAGGCTGAGGACGAAGACGAAGATGAAGACGATCTCTTGCTCGAAAACTTTTTGGTTGGTGGAGCATCCTGCATTTCCACATCGCTATCATCCTCACTACTGCTATCGCTGCTGCTTGATTCCAAGACCTTGGCCTTCGCCTTTTGCTGCTTTTCGGCCTTTGATGGCTTTGTTTCCTTCTGCAACTTGTTTGTGGGATTTGCTGCCTTCTCAGAATTCATACTCTGCTTATGATCCTTCAACGCGAGCCACTCATTGTAAATTGTATCCAGTGAAGGTCCTCCTTTTGGAGTTCTCTCCGCCGCCTGGCCGCGACTCTGCCGTTCGGATTGAAAAGTTCGATTGGTGTTGATGAACTCATGTTCGGAAAGGAATGCGCCGATGAGGTCCAGAAATTGTGTAGTTGGAGCTGCCTTTGTAGATTCTCCAACAGCGCGTCGCTTGAGAAGATCCTTTGCCAGTTGCCTTTCCTGCTTGATTTTCGACTTATCTTGATTTTGTGATTTGGGCGCCATGGCTGATTTATCGATGGACGGAAAGAGCCAGTCTGGTTGTTGCTTGGCAGAAGCGTTCTTCCGCTTCCCAATCTTTTGCAGGTTTGGATTCCCAGACATGCTCGGTTTTGCAACCGATGTTGGTTGAGAAGTTGATCTTCAATGTTGAAGCTCACTTATCGCAGCAAAAAAAAAGTTGAAGAACCGGCAGGAACATTTCAAGCGAGCTTCCGGGGCTAATCCAATTTGGGCCTCATTTTAGGGCACGTGCGCATGCATCTCTAAGAATTAAGACGACTTTCAAACACAACACCATGCACAAGGTGAATATACTCAGAAGCCTGGGCATATTTGACTGAGAGCAATCTGTAAAGATTTGAGCAATACTAAATGACTGAGGTAGGTGGTTTTGCTTTGATAAACAAACATATTTTATTTTATTAAAATATCAAGAGGGTATTCTGCGCTTAAAATAATCAGCTGAGAAATAAAGGCTTCTTGGTCTGGGTGGGTTAAAAAAGCATGCTGCACATCAGTAGTACAAACTTCACATTTCAAATTAGCAACCAGAACCTTGGAACTTAGCTTGCGGGTGTAAAAATGGGAGCATACCGAGGTGAGATACCCAGTGATATTGAGCCTTATTCGAACAGCCCAAGATCATAAAAAGTAGAAAAGCATCCTTGAAACACAAAATACAAAAGTTGGTAGTATTGAATTTCCGAATACAGAATCACTCGTGAGCTTAAATTCTTTTACAAGATACCCGACAGTGTGCCACTTTTCTTTGATCCACCAGCTCGGGGAGAAGCTAAAAGAGCTGAGTTGCGGCCTCAGGCCGCAGAGCCCCATGAGGTCAACTGAATCTCGACTTCAGCATGCTGAAACGATAAATGCCATGGCAATGTCCACGACACATTGATATCAGACAGCTTCTACGAAGGCACATAGCCATGAAGCTCGAGCGAATCGAGAAGCAAAACCCCATCTGTATTAGCACATAGATGACTGAACAGCGATTACCATTCGTACGCCGAGACGACGTGGCTCCGCCAAATGGAAGGCTCACCTCAGAATGGACTCGGCGGGGTCAACGGTAGCAATGGAATGAGCAGGGCTGAAAGATTCGAGGATGAGAAGCGCAGAATTATCGATAGCTGCTTCGACAAGAGAGATGAGGATGGGTCACGTACGGCTTCAAAACGCTGTAACTTCCCGCTCGAAGACATTGCTAATAATCTATTTTGCAGTTTTGGAATCGTATATCACGCATATTCGTATCATCGAGGACGCAGCGTTCCCTTCCTCGCCACCTCCCCCCAATTCCCAATCCTGAAACCAAAAAGCCTCGCCTTATAATCGTTGCGGTCCGAAGATCCGGGCGAGTACGAATGCACAAGGCTAGAGAGAATGCGAATGGATCCTTTTCTATAGGCAAGACGTGGATGCTGGATGACTTGGCATCTGTAAAGTCATTTAGCGGTGGTGTGCCTGCTAGCCTCGAAGAGGAACAGCATAAACAGTGGGCTGGGGGAATCGGGTTTGTCGTAAATATAGGCAAACCGTACTACTGGCAAGCCAACTCACAGAAAGAGAAACAATTCTTCATCGCAAGTTTGGTTAAAATCTATACAAAATATACTGGGGGCAAGACTCCTGATCTTCTTGGATTCGAGGCAAAGGAGACAGATCAGTTATTGGGAGTCTCTGCAGCAGCAGCAAGGCCGATTCCCACTTCTCTACAGCCAGCGGCAGGTTCACAAGGAAGACCATCCTATGGATCATCTTATGGACAGGCTCCGAATCGGCCCAGACGTGAGCCATCTCAAGAGCGACCTCTCCGTCCACAACCGAGTCGAGATGCTATGCAACGTCCCCCCGGCCAGCCACCGCCAGGCCAATTACCACCTAGCGGCGGTTCCTCCTTTACTTCACAGACCTCCCGACCTCAAATGCGTCCTCGTCGAGACGAATCGCCTAATGGGAGCATGGAATCTGGTGGTACTGGGCCTCAACAGAATGGCCCTCAAGCTGGCCCTCCACCTCTTAGAAGGTTGGCTAATTCGAACCCAAGTCAAGAGTCTTTTGGTAGAGGTGATGACAGCTCGAGCTTACCACCACGCTCTCGTGGTGGACCTAATGGCGCTCAGAATGCACCGGGAAGATTCCAGGATCGAAGCATGACGCCAAACTCGCTACGCGCTGCAACTCCCGACAGTAGTATATCGAGTATGAAAGATGCACTGAACGACGTGCCACCAATACCGGCACCTTTGGCCTTACCACCTGAAAGACGTCGGCCTCCAATGCCTCTCGTTGTTGAACCATCACGCCAACGTAGCCAAAATATGAACGACAATGTTACGCCCGCACCCTTAGCAAGTCCTGGAATGCGGAGAGAAGACATTCGACCACCAACACGCAGCAGCGAAAGAACACAAACCCGAGAACGAGAACCAGAAGCTCCTCCGATCATCACACAATCTGACATCGATGTTCCCGCGAAATTGAATACATCCCGGAAATTGTCCAACGACGGTGGTAGGAGCGACTCTATCAAGAGTTCAAACAGCGTCCCAACTATGGTTTCAACTCAATCTTTGACCGCATCACCAACGGCCGAGTCGCCGGAGGAACCAGAAGAACCAGAGGAGCCGAAAGAAGAGACGCGGCCTGGTCTGGGCCCAATGATCAAGAAAAAATCCAAAGGCGACATTGCAAACACTTTCCTCAAAGCTGCGAAAACCGCCAAAAATGCTAATGCTTTTCCTTCTTTCAAACCACGAGCTGGTGGAGCAGCTGAACGTCTCCGTGAACTGGCGGCAAAGACTTCAGAAGGACCAGATGGAATTACAGGAGTTGTTCCAGCGCCATCACTGGTCCGTGCCATGAGTAGCGACAATACGAATGTACTCACTCCTCCAGCATCTTCTCCTGAAAAGCCAGAAAAACCTTCGCCGCAGAAGCCAGCAGATGCAATTCCCGAAGTCAAGATTACTGTTCCAGAATCACGTCGTCCAAACAGTGTTGAGGGGCCGTTGCCTCAAGCACAGGACGGCAATGCAACCGAAAAATCAAAAGGCCGTGATGTTAGAAGACCAAAGCCGGTTTCCGAGACTATGCAAAAGGAACTTGCTTCCTTAGGCGTCGACCCAAGTATTCTTGCCGGGAGAGGCAGTGATTTGGTCGAGGCATGGGAACAATTTGGCTGGGTCGGTGAAGGCATAAGAACTAAGAACATCGACCAAATGCAGGAAGAGATGGAGAGAGAGCTTAATAAAATCCAAGCCGGAGGGTGGTTGACTAGATTAGATGAAGAGGATGAAAGAGTTGAAGCCATTAAACAAGGCTTGGATAAGTGTATAGACGAGTGTGATGAGCTCGACGGCCTGTTAACATTGTACTCAGTAGAGTTGAGCGTGAGTTACCTTGATCTACCCTTTCTAACCGTTACTAATTATTCTAGACTCTGAATGAGGACATCGCCTATATTGAAGCGCAATCACAAGGTCTTCAAGTCCAGACAGCCAACCAAAAGCTTCTCCAGGCCGAGTTGTCGTCACTACTGGAGACCATTTCAATTTCCTCAAATCAATTAGGAAGTCTTCGCGAAGCATCTTTAGAGTCGCCACGAGGTCTCGAGCAGATAGAGGCATCTCTGGTTACACTCTTCAAAGCTATGCTGACTATTGACCCAAACCTTGGTCTTTCCGGGCCTCGACCAAGCGAAGATGGCAGTTTGATTTCCGGGAAACCAGGTGGATTCGGCGGTTCGGAAATTGGAAGTATGCGTGTTCTACAGGAAAAGAAGGATGGTTACAAGAACGAAAGTATTCTGTTCCTCCGCAGGCTTAAGCCGTTCTTGCAAGTAAAATTCGGCGCTGCTATTGACGAGACACGGAAAGCTTTGGAACTTGAGAAAGGCAGTAATCTCACGAGAGCTGCTGGTAAAGCAAAACTTGATTTTCGAAATCATGACCTAGCTCGGGATGTTCTATGGAGGTACAGTCCTCTCATGCTATTCTCCAGAGAGATCGATAAACCCGAGTGGGAGGAGCTGATTAAAACGTACGAAATGGTCTGCAAGCCTCTTTACCAGGATGAATTCCGAGATGCGGTCTTTGCCTGGAAACGCATTGCTAGGAAGCCAACTGGCGATGAAGCAGAAATGTTGTTCACTTCACAAGTCGAGAAACAAACCGAAGGCATTGCAACAACAGCGCGAAAACTAACAGTGAAGAGAAGTCAAACCTTGGCGAAAAGTCTTCGTTCTCCAATTGGCGACAATAGTAGTAAGACGAGTGTTGACAGAACTCCGGACGGTCGTCTTCAGCCGTATGAAGTTTTCGGGGGTGCCCTTGATGAGATGACACCCATCATGAGTATGGAGCAGAATTTCATCGTCGAATTCTTCCATATTTCCTCCCTTGAGCAACACGACTTTCCCGATGCCGTAGCCGCCGCAACCCCAGACAGGCGACGAGGCGGTGATCTGAGACGAACCAAAGTGATGGATCCGAATAGAGATTTAGCGAAGCTTGTTATTCAGTCCATGGAAGAAGTGTATTCATTCTTTGCTGGTGATATGCAAGCACTCGTCGACTGGGCTATCCAAGCAGATCCATTGTAAGCCCACGGTCTCCCGCGCTTTTTACGTATATGCTGACAATTTTTAGGCAAGGTGTGGGCGTGATAGCCGCAATTGAGCAAAAGCTCGTGGAATTTGAAGAATCTAGCCAAGAATATCTTGCACGCACACTGCAGAAATTGCATACCAGATTAGTTGGTCTGTTCAATAAATTCCTCGACGATCAGATTCGCGCAATAGAAGAAACGAAGGTAAAAATAAAGAAGCGAAAGGGGGTCATCGCATTCATTCGTATCTTCCCCTCTTTCTCACTAACCCTTGAGACGATGCTCGCCTCTTCGGGCGATTTGGAGATCCGGGAGACTGTCAATCATGCATATACAAGAATCAATAAGGCGATGTTCGAATCTCTCAAAGTCATTGCAAGAGAGAACCCTAGCGCCCAAACTTCAGGTGCCGATCCAGAGGACAAAGAAGCTCTCAACTATCAGATTCTACTCATCGAGAATATGAATCACTACCTAGAGGAAGTAGATGTACGAGCGAATCCTGTTCTTGAGGATTGGAAGCAAAACGCAGCTCAGGAGATGGATGAGCACATGACCCTTTATCTTGGAGCTGTCATCAGGAGACCTCTCGGGAAACTGCTTGATTTCTTGGAGAGCACGGAAAGCCTTAAGTTGTCACGCCAGCCAGGGGAGCCAGCCTCGAAAATCTCGGGAATGCCCAGTCATTCAAAGTCAACATTTAAGAAAGTCCTTGCAGGCTATGATTCCAAGGAGATCAAGCGAGGTATTGAGACTCTCAAAAAGCGAGTTGAGAAGCATTTTGGAGATGCCGATGACCCAGGATTGAGTCGTGGGTTGGTTGCAAAGGTACTGCAGAACTGCGAGAGGTTCTATGAGAAGGTTGAGGACAGAATCTTGACCATCAGCAGAGATGTTTACGATGGGGACGTAATAGCGGAGTGGAGTCGAACAGATGTCTCAACTGCGTTCAGAAAATAAAGAGCCAAGGTGTTACGATATCACTGCCTAGAGCAGCTGGCTGGCTTTCCATTCGCTTGTAAATTATTTTGAACCAAACTAAGGTCGTGGCGTTGCGAAGGTTACTCATTGCATCATCCATATGTATCTAAATGTAGTAATATACCACGAGGAAAGTGCGGATGAATCTAATACAAGCCTTCTGGCTACCATCAGAATCCCAAAAGCCGAGGTGTATGCGGAAAAGAACGGGTCGATCATTCCTTGAGTCATTGGTTAACATTGATTACCGAGTACTAGTATCCACTGAAAGCAAAATCCTGACAGAGAGGTGCATACCAAGTGCTTATTCAGAGATACCTCTTGTCTGATAATTATCCGAAGACAGCACTAATCTTACAACAAGTCTGCCTCAAAAATCAATAGCTAAATTGCAATTTGTGACAGAAATACGAGCAAAAATGGCATCCAGTATATCGATTCCTCTCACCGAGAGTCTCGAAACCTCTCACAACAGCTCTTCTCCCCCCGAACCATTCATCCCTTCCGAAACCACCATAACCAATTCCACGAGCGAACTCCGCCCAATAACCCGCCAACGACAAATCCTAGTCTTAATATCCAGTTTCTTGACAATCTGCATCACAATCGGCTTCAACCAGTCCTACGGCGTCTTTCAAAGCTACTACATCTCACCCGATCAAAATATACTTCCTAAAACAGCGGCTCGAAACAGTGCTTTTCTGGCTTTTGTGGGGACGTTGGGAGCGGGACTCACGTGGGCGGGTAGCATTTTTGTTAATCCGTTGATTTCGAGGTTGAGCGTGAAGGGGATTCGCGCCGTGGGGGTGTTTGGGGTTATTTGTATGAGTGTTGGGTTTGCTCTTGCCAGTCTTAGCACGAAGGAAAGTCTTTCCTTTTCATCTCAACTAATTTTCAACTCCTCGCCAACTTGATTCCTGACAGTTTGCAATAGATCTGGCATCTCCTACTCACCCAAGGCCTTCTATACGGAATCGGCTCTTCATGCCTCTACTTTCCCATCTTAAGCGCAGCGCCAGAATACTTCTCAACCCACCGTGGCTCCGCCATGGGATTTATCCTCTCCGGCGCTGGAGTGGGCGGTCTTGTCTTCTCGCCTTTAATCCGTTTCTTGCTAAGTGCCATTGGAGCCCGCTGGACACTTCGCACCATCGCACTCCTTAATCTCCTCATCTCCTTGCCAATAGCAATAACTGCTTCCCCGTCCCGTTTTGTGGGCAGGAGACCAACGCATGTGAATCTTAAGCTGGCTATGAAACCCGCGTTTCTCCTCAGCGTTTGTGCGGGCTTTTTGCAAGCTGGCGGGAATGGCTTGCCGCTAACTTTTCTGGCCGAGTATTCTGTCGCTATTGGGTATTCATCTGCTTTTGGGGCGACGCTTTTGGCTGTTTCTAATGGTGTTAATTCTATTAGTCGGGTTATGACGGGTTATGCCGGGGACAGATGTGGGAGGCAAAATACTTTGATCGTTACAGTGCTGTTGTGTGTTGTTTGCGTTCTGGGGTTTTGGTTGAGGAGTGCTGAGTTGGGTGGGAATAAGATCTTATGTAAGTCGCTCCGAAGGATATCCCTATCATACTGGACATCTGTTTAGTATGAAGTTTTCTGACATAACTTTGATGTAGGGATCCTTTTTGTTGTTTTTTATGGAGCGGCTGGTGGTGGATACAATGCTTTGTTCCCAACCGTAAGTTCCAATTGTTTTGCGGTTTTAGTCAAAATACTCTAACTGATCATGGTAGACAATTGCGGAAGTCTTCGGCTTGCAAGCCTATGCAAGCGTCAATGGCTTCATCTATTTTGTCCGAGGTCTGGGACAGATGCTTGGAAGCCCCGTGGGTGGCACCATTTTGGGAGAGAGCAAGTTGGACAATTACAAGGGCATGGTCGTCTTCGATGCCATTCTCCTCAGTGGCGCGGCTTTTTGTGTTGTTGGTGTAAGATTCTGGGACGCAGCCGGAAAGAATCAGTGGCGTTGGAGGGCTTAGAAATTTCACCTAAACTTGACAATTGGATTGAAGATTTCAAATCCTCTTTTGTCCTTGTCTCCTACATCGTGTAAATATTGTAACCTTGCCCACAATAACCCATAAGCGCAGGAGGATTTATCGCTTTCTGAAGTCAGAATCCGGACTAGCCAAGAAACTGGATCCCATTGCGGCCACAAATCAAAAGTGGGTAAGATCATTTACACGGTGTATGCGGCATCCTGTTAGTACACTGATTCTGCCCTGAGCGATCAATGAAAAACATAAAGTGTACATTGTGGCTGTGACCATAGTGATATATTTGACGAAAAAACAAACTAGGCTTACATTATTGAAAATTGACGGCTAATAATTTTTACGAAATACCAACGACATAACAGTAGAACAAACAGACAATCACGTCAACATGAGTCACTTGAATTCTTACGAAACAGGGTCCTTAATTGTGAAGTTTACCCGCTCAAAAATATTGGAATCAGGAAGAGGCATGCATACTCGCAGAAATGTGTTCGTTAAAGCGTTTAACTGCGTCTAGGAAGAGCCAACCAGATGGCCCCGTCTGGAATCTTTGACGAAGATATTTCCTAAGAGAGCACATACGTCTGTAGTGGTTCTTGCTCCCACAGAACAAGGAGTCGGGAGGCCATTCCTTTCCGAAACAGTTGGGTGAGATGTCGGACGAGGACGCGAAATTCAAATTTTAAAATCCTGTCAGTGATGATTCCACCAATAACGCCTTCTCCTGCGCTCGAGTGAGTCTAGTCACGAGTGGCGACGATAAATCCAATATTGGCATCACGTCAAACAGATATCAGAACCATAAAATTCTGGAAGACCTGGTATCTGAGCAAGCCACCTCGAACCGAGAAATCCCCAGATTTGGCATCCGAGGTTGTGTGCATCGCTGATTCCGAGTTGTTGGATTCTAAATTATGTCAAGGCGGTCTCCTCGCGAATGTGTACACTTTCATAAAAACCCGTTCGTCAAAGGTTCTGAACAACAGGATCTCTGCGTGGAAACAACCAACCGGCTGACCTTGATAGGAAGCTTTGTCGAACGGATCTTTGGTAAGGGCCCGTGGGGGTTTCGCGATAGGTGACGCAGTCCATAATCGGTCATAGTCATCTTTGACGAACGTAATGTTGGAAATGTAAGACTGGAGTGGGAAGCCGGACACAGATGATTCATCTGTCATCTCTGAATTTGTTGTGGTGTGAAGAAATATTCCAAAACGAGAAGCACTCACACGGGGAGAGATCCTCACGACAGGTGACGAAAGAGACCCAGAAAAGGAGAGGCAAAGGAGTGATACTCACAAAGGAAAGAGGAGAAGCTAGTCAGACGTCCTCAGGGATTTGTTTGAGGGCATTGGAAGGAAGAGGCCTCAGTATTGAAACCAACGTATTGTGAAATAAATGCGCTGGCCAGTCACACCAACTATCTTCCCAAAGGATCCAGCCATGTCCTTCGTGCGAATATTGTTCTGCACCTGCCCGTTCGTATGGTTCGGTTGTAATGCTTGGAGGTTGCAAGCTGTGCTGTGTCCGCCCCAACTTTCCAAGCCCTAAATGCTGATCTCGATTCCGGCAGGAGGAGGATGACACTTTCGGAGAAGCCAGGTAAGGGCCGGTATCCTTTTCGGTCAGCAAGATTAAAGTTTGAAGATCGCCTTCAAGGATGACAAGAAGTGACGAGGGCTCTCTGTGGCTGCCGGTACTTTGTGGCACACTGGGGGCTGCTGGTCCCGCAGTGGCTGACAATGCGGATGTTCATTATCGGCGTGAAGGATTCGAAAGCTCCTCAAGGAGTCAAGGGAATAAGGATAGCCAATCCCAACTTCCAACTCAAAAAACGGGAAACGGAACGGGACCATAACAAGGTTTGGACAAGGGTAAATAACTATCAATATGCGAAAGTCGCGATGCATTGTTCATTTTGGCTTGCATAGGAATCTCGGTCGTTTAGGAAGCACCGCGCAGGGGAGCTGGACGGAATACCTGGGTAATAGGTGTATCCCAAGTAAGCTTTGAGGGGGTAGGGGTGTCGCGGCTAGGGATGGAAGAGGGCCGAATTGAAGCCATGAGGTCGTATATTGTTGTTTGCCACTGTTTGCTGGTGTTGATGGGAAAGCCTGAGAGGTGCAATGGCGATGCAAATAAGGCATTACTTCGTCTAAATTCGTTATGCAAAACTGACTAGTGTCTAATACGCCGCACGTGATTACGAGGCGCATGCTCCTGCCCCCTGGCTTGGGCAAGGGGCTGTTGGTTACCCCGCGATCTTGACTTACATGTTGACTTGAGGTTGCAAACCGAAGAATGAAAAAATTGATCACATCTCACCTGGCAGTTACTGCAAATTTCAATCAATTGGCCCGGTCAAGTTGCTTAAAATAT
Organism: Cudoniella acicularis; assembly: GCA_013054445.1. Lineage (NCBI taxonomy): Eukaryota > Fungi > Ascomycota > Leotiomycetes > Helotiales > Helotiaceae > Cudoniella > Cudoniella acicularis. The sequence goes on from JAAMPI010000004.1 coordinate 93,364, forward strand.
TGGATTTTTGAGAGTATTATGTACTCTCTGTCTCTCATTTACACACTGTGTATGTGTATGTCAACGGGCGATCCCCATCCGGAATCAAGCCAGTTGATGACATTATGCCCATAAGTATGCTCCTGCCCCAACGCCATGCGATGCAATGCAGACATATTTCCAGAGTCCGCCGTCCATCTATGAACATAAAATCATTCTCCATATGCGCCCGGTATCTCATGCAACAACAAAAGAAATTCGTCTCTCTCCCCTCCACATTACGCGTACTGTCGCTCCTTTTGCCCTAGAAATCTCGAGAAAATGTTTCCCCCTAGTCGCGCCTTCTTCGCTGGTTTCTCCTCCACTATCTCTCGTTCAATTTCATAAGGTAACATGCTGTGCTTCCCTGCACCCGCATGTTGATTCGCAATGTGTACGTGAACAATGTCTCGCACAACACTTGGACTTTGACTGAATTGTCGTGGTAAGCCATCGTAGCACTGTTCCAGCTCGTCGACGTAGCTGCCGACGCTAGAGACTGGGGTTCCAGTCCTCGAAAGACCCGAAGTATATGAAGAAGCTGAGGATGAGGCCGAGGAGTATGTGTCACCGGAGCCACTCCGTGATAGATCAGGGATGTCGGTCGATGATGGTGGTGAGTCGTATCTGGGTGCCATTACGGTACCGGTGGGATCAACGTATTGGCCCTCGTACAAGATGGCATGCTTCTCTTCATAAGCTGGCATCCAGTATTGACTTGATGTCTCGTATTCAGTGCGCGCTGTGTCGGCTTCTTTTCGTTGCTGCTCTTGTCGCTGCTGTTCTCGTAGAGCCTTCTTCCTGCTCTCCTTGACCCGTGCGTGCTCTTCTTGTCGCTGAATCTCAACTCGGATTGGCGCGAGAAAGGGGTCGAGATGAGTGTATAGATCATCTTCACTGATGTTGAGATCCCAATCGAGGAGGAAGAGCAGTTGCTTTTCCATTAAGTTGACCTCGGTCCGTGAGAACCCAAAAGGCTCGAAGCCTCGAACGTTAGAGTACTCGGCCCAGTGCTTGTTCTTTGGCGACGAGTCGTTGAGGAACTTCGCGGAAAGAATGAGTGCTGCGAGGAAGATTCGGTGAACCGTGCATCTCAGACCTTTTGCAACAGGTGGTAGACGCTTCTTGAGTCGTTCGAGATACACCAAGGTTGTCATCAGGGTAGGTACCTGGACGTTTGATTTTCGTACTAGGGAGCTGATGAAGCGTTCAAGAGAAGGTAAATCGGGATCAGTTGAGTCCTGTGGTGGTGTTTGTGGTGGTGAGGGTGGTAGTTGACTTGAGAGAGTTAAAGGTACTTCGCACTGGATAACTTCGGCGGCCTTGATGGCGAGATAGTTGACCATTTGCGAACTAACTGGCATGTAGATGAAGTGCTCGAGGGCAGCCTCATTCAAGGCCCTGGGGACAGAAGACATGATGGTTGAAGTTGTCGATAATGTGTGGTGCGAGGCGGCGATGGGAGATGGATGTAGTGTGTATGATGAAGGACTAGGGATGGAGGAGGTTGGGGTTAAAAAATAAAAACCAACACTTCGATGTTGTTAGAGCGTTCGAAAACAATCTAGTGCTGAGGTATTGTCCTTATTGTTGTATTGTATTGTGTTCTCGGCAATAGTATAATACTATTGTCTGGCGGAGCGGAAGGCTGACGCGAAAGCGAGGCTGTGGAAGGCTGGGCGGGGGGTGCGTATTGTGGATTACAATTGACAATAGGCGAAAAGCGAGCTAATCCCAGAGGAAGTTTCCGGCCAGCGGAAATTGCAAAAGCAGATCCCAAAAGTCGAAGAGAGACGTGCTAGAGTTGGCGCAGCAAAAAGTTATGCAACAGATGGCGAGGTTGACAATATATGTGCTGATGCCCTGTTGCGCAAGTGCGCTGTGCGGGTAGATAATCCAAGCTGACGATGCGCGTCAGGATCGGCTTTAAAAAGCCTCGCTTGCAGCCTGCAGGATCTGCCCGGGCTGGGTGCTGATGCGGATGCGATTGATATTGCTTGGGCTTGAAAGGAATAACCAGGAGCAACGGACAGACTTGATGGGCAAATGCGCGAAGGACAAGGTCCAGTGATAGGAGTGGCGACCCGAAAGCAGGAGGTGAAGTCCGGGGACGCACAGACTTTTGTGACAGTACGTCTGTTCACGGCTGTCAAAGGAGGGTCCAAGGTTTGTGTTTCGTTTCTTGTTGTTTCGTGGGAGTCGTGGAAGCTGTACTCCTGAGGGGGGATGTGACCGGACGCTGCAACTGTCTGAATGGGATCGTTCTTGCCGACAACCAGGTCGGGGACGGAGAGGAAATTATTAGAAGGGCGAGTCGAAGTCGAGTCGAAGCGGTGAGCACACAAAAGGAGGCGAGTTGGAGATGCTAATGGGCTTCTCCAGAACAGCGCGCCGCTGGAGGATATATATGAACCGGGTGTAGTGGCCAGTTTAGGGGTCGACGCTCTGCCGGCCAATGTATGGCTGAGAACCAGAGGGCTAGATGAGGATTGCAGGCGTTCACTTGGTCTTGATTGTTCGCTCTCTCCCTCTAACCTGTCCCCTTGCAAAAACCGATTATTTCGGTCTCCAGTAAGGAATTCTACCCCTCGATGTGCGATGGTTGGCCAGCCTGGCTCCCAAATAGGGTGGCCCGTTCAAGAGGCGCCCGCTGGCAGCAGCAGCTGTTTCAGCCGAAGACAGGGCAACAAGGATGGCGGTCCGAAGGAGGCCCAAGTCTGCGGAGCGAGTGGTCAGGAGTGTCCGCAAAGGGGTGTGGCGCTGTGGCACTGAAGATGCGAATGTGTCTTCGAGGGGCCTGTCGTTCTGGAATGGCCTCTTGGGAACAAATGGGCCAGAGATCTCAGAAGTTTTGTTTTGGCTGCGGCGGTGGCCCTCTGTGCCAATGAATGCCGCTGGAAGCTTGCTGCAAGGCGGCGGTGGAGATGGTGAAACCACGAAGAATTCGATTCGATTTTTCGTGCTATTCTGTCGACGTACGGGGTAGATGTCAGAAGCGTCGAGGAATCTGAAGATATCCGGAGCTCCGTTTGTCGAGAGTAGAGAGCAAAATGCGCTTCTGCTGGCTGATCTATCTAGTTATGCATCGGCGGAGGGAGGCTGGATTATCACAGCCAGTTATTTTCTCAAGTAGACGATGGTTCCCAGCGTGGATGAGTCGTTCATATGCAGAGGTGGCCGGCGGTGTGATGTTCCCTTGAGGTGGTTCGACGGTCATCCTGCCAGTGCCAGCAATCATGCTGCGTTTATCCCTTGTATCTCGCGAGGTCAGTATAAAGAATGGCCACGGGCGATGATCTGATCGGTCCCCGCCTCCCTGGGCACGCGTCGTGTTGCCCATCATGCGCAAAGCTTGGGGTTGACAAAGTTGAGCGGCGAGAGATGGCTGGTACGAGCCTGAGCGATGCGAGGGCAGCGATGGCGAGTGAAGTTTGGCCACCTGACACGCGTTGATGCCCACCGCAGCGAGTCATGACCAACAATCAGCGCGTTCTTCACTGTATCTGCAAAAAGGAGGCCAAGCCCAGCGCCCGACAGCACGACGGCATTCGCAGCATGATTGGCACTCATCACCACTGCCTTCAAGCCTTGCGTAAGAGCTTGTGTGCTTGTGTGCCTCGGCCCAGATTTTTATGTTATGCATCCGCAGTATCCAAGCTGGCGGTGTCGAGGCTCATCTGTCGCGTCCTCCAGTAGCATCTTGGCCTGCGGAATTGTGCATCGCGAACTATTGTAGCTGAGCGGACGCTGGACGGGTGAAGTTACCGTCGAGTGAGGCCGCCGCAACGTCGCGTCGCTGAGATCGGCGTGCGCGAAGTTGAATAAAAAAAAAAAAGGAGGGCGGTGGGGAAGCTTGAAAGAAAGGGGCTGCCACTCGGCGTGTTCTTGGGGCTTGCGCCGTCTGCTACTGGCTGCGCGAGTGAAACATTCAAAACATCCAGCAGGTCCAGCAGTCTTTTCGGTCCCTCTGTTGATTTCTACTGGGCCACTTGTTCTGCGTACTTTGCAAACTTCAGCGTCCGCCCTCCATCTTCACTGCCCTCAACTGTTGAGGCCCAGCAAGACGTGCGCCCGTCTTTTCTGATGCCCACAGCCCGCTGCCACCACCGCGTCTTCTCATTCGCGGGCGCAAAGAGGCAAATCAGCTTCAAACAGCCGTCATGACGCCGTATCGCCCTTGAATCTCGGAGTTATTCGAAGGGGTACGATATAAAGATGTGGCTGTGCAAGGGGTCGCCTTTTCTTCAACACCCGGTTTTGAAAAGAATCAGCAACGACTCAAACCACCGCAGCAGCTGTGTCATCCAGAAAGCTTCGCGGCTCTCCACAATACACGCATTCCACCACGCGATTCGTATCCCCATTAACTTCATGCTAAACCGCCAGTTGTCCAAGAAAGAACCCCGAGCGAGACGCCAGCCTCTGCGAAGGATGGCGGCTGGGAAATGCAGCGGCGCTTACAACCAGCGTCAACCTTCAGCATTGAAGCGCCGCGAGTAAGGTGCACCAGCAAGCGCTGTCCTATTCTTATTCATGCTGTGCGCCAGTCCCGTGCAAGCAGCGCAGCAGTATTCTGTGTCTCTGCACGCCTTAATTTCTGTCTTTTGGATTTAAGAGCTGGCATGGCCCGTTTGTTTGCATCCGCAAGAAGGAATTGTTTCAACTATTTCAAGTTTCAAGAGGAACCTGCTGTGGGGATCCTTCCCACCTTCCAGGAAGCATCCTCCTCGCAGATCCATCTTTGTTTCATAAAATCTTCATTGTTTACTGGAACTCTGTCGTACAGCCCTACAGACTCCGAAATTCAAGGCATGATCAATTCGTGGAGCAGTGGGATGCTGCACGGCGGTGCAGCATCCAACAGTTTTACAATTGTTTTCAGCCCATCTGATAAGTGGCCTCCTCCTACAGTTACACACTTCAAACAAACGCGAGCTGACATCGAGGAAAGTACTTTATGTGGAGCATTTGTAGCGCAATAATGGCATCCACAATCCTGAAGGCGTCTTCGCAAACAGGTTGGACAAGGAAGACATCTGAGGTATTGATTTCCTCAGCACTCAGCCTTTCTGTTGTGACCTCTCACAACAAGTCGAGACCTCAGACCAACCAACAAAGGATTGAACGCTTACACCGGGATATTGATATCCGAGTATAGCATTCAGCTATCTTCATGTGTCCTCTTCCGGGTTATCAATAACTCAATTATAACATGGCTGGCTTACAACGACCGGATACCAATACATCTAAATTATTTACGTTTTCCAACAAACTTGACATTCCCATATGGCAGCAAAACTAACGTACTTTCACCATGGATAGCAACAAGTGGTTCGTGTGGGACATTTCCAGTCAACTACAATCGCGGTATCGTCCTCCCGTTTGATCGACAAAACAATCAATCAATCAATCAATCACCACTCACCTCTCGTACCGACTTCGTTTCGACCTTCCCCTCATTTTCATCCCTCCGCTGGACCAGGACGACCCATCCCCATGTCAAGCCCTACCAACAAACCCATCCACTCAACGCATCCAACTCGTCTAGATTTACCATTCGCAGACCGCATTTCAATGCCATGAATATCGAACCCGCGCATCCTATTCGCTGCCTCTATTCCCAGCCAGCCGCATCCTATATTTTTGGTGTGCGGACCGACCGCCCTTCCGGCCTGCAGCTCGCTCGTCTATTCATATATTCCTGTAAGACATGAATAAGCTTAGGCAAGGGGACCTGTGGTTATCTTCTTGCAGAAGGACACTATCGCTGAAACCCTAGGAATGCAGTCAGACACACCAGATACCAACACGGCCCTGCTTTGAATAGAAGTGTGGTGTGAATAGAGGACAATCAATTATCAATCAATTGAGTGCTCTTCTATTTATTGGTAACATTCCTTCCTCTGCACCTTTTGTGGTTCATTCCCTTGAACAGTGCAAGTGTACTGTACGAATGCTGCGACTAAGATCGAAGGACCTTGCTTCAATTGATGGATCTTCGATTTATTGTGAACATTCCTTCATTCCCGTCATACTATTTTTTACTCTTGGAGCGTGATCATCTTCACATTCATTCCTCCGTTTCCATTTCACTCTTGGGAATTATAAGTATAGTATTTGTTTCTGAAAAGTTTCAATATATTTACCAAAAACTCAAGGGTATCCAATATTCACAATAGCTCCTCGGAAGCCTGTCCTCTCAATAAATACACCGAAAAAAGTCACCTCAACCCATTTTACTCAGCATCATCCTCCCAGCCTCCTTGCTCCTTCAAGAATTGAGCAATTCTTTCTCGAACGCCCTTCAGTTCGGTGCCAAGGGCACTACTCCACAATTCTTCTACGCAACGAACCTTTTCTTTTAGATCATCCGTCAACCTCGCTTCCTCGTCCTTCTCAACCTCCTTCAACTCTCTATCTACAGCATCTGCTTCTTCACCCTGCGCTGCCCGTTGAGTCCGCATCAATCTACAATTTGCAAGTGTAACGCCACTTTTCACTTCATGCAGCAAGCACAAAAGATTCGTCTGACTCTCAATAAACTGGTACGTACTCTTCTCGCAGTGGCCCAACAGACTATACAAGTACTGCATCGGAAAATCGTAATAGGCCGGATTCTCTTCATATTCCGCAGCCGGGATCTGGATATTGAAACTTGTCAGGTCCTTGGGAACTTTCTCCGTGATTCGACTCAAATTTGGAGCGATGTCCCAGAAAGCACTTAATTGCACCTCGACGCCACGGACAACATTTTCTTCGATTATATCCAGAAAGTCCTCTGTACGCTTTAGACTTTCTTGCTCGAACGTCATTTTCCGTTTCACTGCGTCTTCAGAGAAAAAGGTTTCTGCGTGTTCTTGACTTTTCCTTCGTTGCCGGCAAGACGATATGGTGTGATAACCATCTCACGGTAACGATCGTAGGTCCGAGAGAAGGTCAAACAATTCTCTGTGGAGCTGTTCCCTTGCTTCAAAGATCCACTTCAGCAATGTCAGCTTTTCTAGCAATTCAGGTTGTTCGTCCCCTTCCTCTTGTGTTAAATTCGGACTCTGCTCTTGGGCATCCACAAAAAGTTTTGAGCGAAGTTGTTCGAAAATTTCAGTTGCGCGGGAGACTCTATCCATAAGCAAGTCATTGAGAGGCATTACAACCTGGGCCTGAAAGAGGTCAAATTCTTCTTTGGATGCATCTTTGGTCCTTTGCTGCTCAGATTGCTCAGCGGTCTCTTCGATTTTCGCAGCGTCGGAATAGCTCATAGTCCCTCCAGATATTTCGCGTTGGATGTTTGCCCGGAGTGAATTCCGCCGTTTCGACGCTGCAGTTGCATTGTCATCACGGATTTGAGCTGAGCTTTTGGTAAATCGTTCTTTGGTCGCTTCTATTTCAGTGAAATCGCTTAGTCCACGAACGACCGTACGAATAGAGCTGAGATCAGGATGGTTGTTGTTGACAGCCGGGTGATGCCTTGGATACGGTGGTGGCAGAGTCACTAGTCGCGAGACGTCAAGATGGTTGGGGTTTGGTGTGATGATGCCTGGCGAAAAAGGAGCGGGAGATCTTGCAATGGCATGTTGAGGCTGTGGAGATGCCGCCCCTTGTTCATGCCAGCCAACCTTTTCCGGTGGGTATTCATCAGCACCATACGACTTTGAATCACTAGGCCCAGCGGTTGACATTCTTTCACCGCTTGAAAGGGGTGACGGATCTCCATTTTGTAACGCTTCCCGAAGCTCGCGGGGCATTCCCATATATTTCGATTCCCGTTTCGATCTTTCGAGTCTCATTGACGGCGTGCCAGTTGAACCTTCTTGGCTGACCTCCCACCACCGACTAGATGGCCGGCCTCGAGAGTCGGACCCGTCTAGCACGTCACTCACGCTCATACTGGGAATTGGAGAAAGAGATGGCATGTATCCATTCCAATGATTCGTGTCGCCTTTTCCTACTGCTGGAGATGAGCCAGGAGAGCCAGATGAGGGCTCAGCCTGGAGCGGTGGATTATCACGCAAGGATGTCACTATTGTCCCTCTGTGAGGTCTCATGGCGGGAGACATTGGTGCATTAGATGATTCAGGGGTCCAATCACTTGAGCGCGATACGTTTGATTCTCTGCGAGGAGTGCTGTAGGGTCGGAAAAGGTCTCGCGTCAGTTCCAGTATTTCAGATCCCATAGCATCAATAGCAGATGAATATCTTTCTCTTCTGAGGCGCGACTCATTGACGATGAATTCGGCGAATATACGAACACGTTCCGCATCATTTTCAGCAGCAGCTTCCTTTTTGGCGAAGGCTTTGTGTCGCAACATTGCAGAACGAGCATATTGCTCGGAAGGAGACAATTGGGATATTTCACTTGTACTTGACTGGCGAGAATGTGATCTCGTGGGAGTCAATGGGGGGGACTGCAGCAGTATCTTGATTGGACATGCGACGGGTGTGAGCTGGTTGAGCATGGGACTCGAGGGGGAGTCTTGATTGGGGTGGAGGTGTTGGCAGGGCCTTGGGCGGGATTGCCGGAGAGCTTTGGCTGTGAGAGATGCTGGCTTGGTTAGGCGAGAAGGGAGGTGTCGGGGCGTCAAGCCGGCTAGAAGAGGCAAGTGGTCGAGGAGTAGACCCTCTTGATTCAGTACCTGGGCCAGGGGTGTTCAGGTTGGATACATCGGCTGATGTTGGGGTGTCTGCACTTGTACCTTGAAACCTGCCGCTTCTCGGGGTCGATCTCTTGATTGTTGGTCTTCGGCCAAGAACCGTTGACGGAGGTATTATATCCGCAGGAGTGATAGCCTCCACCCAAGGATTGTTGGAATTCTCTTCAGCGACCGTAGTGGCACTTTTCCTAGCCTTGCTTTCACTCCTTCTCTCCCGAATACTTTTTGACTCCCCTCTCACGTGCTTGGCTCTGGACAGACCCGAGTTACTTGAGCCAGAGTTAGATTCAGCAGCTTGACTGGAACTAACACTAGTCGTGTCGATAGTGAGTCCTCTGTTGGGTGATTTTCCTCTTCTAGATACATCTTCATCTACCCAGCCTGCAGGAGTAGGTGGAACTGGCCCTAGACTTGACATATTTCCAGGTCTCCGGGTGGGAGGAGATACAACCCTGTCTGTTGATCGTGACATGCTTTGAGAACGTGACTGCGGAGGTGGACCTGGTGGTGGTGGTGGTAATGGCATACCCGGTTCCCATCTTGAAGTTGAAGAGTTGCGAGAGCGTGATGATGATGGGGTGCTTACCGCACCGGCCGACGCTGCCCTTCTAGAGGCCGGGGGCCGCGTATTGAGTAACTGTGGATTAATTTCTTCTTGTGGGGGAGGAGGAGGTAGTGTTTCGGTGACAATTGGGATTGGTCGATGTTCCACAAACCGGGAGCTGGAGCTTATTTCTGGGGAAGCTCGCTGTGCTTCCGGGGCAGGACGCCTCGTAAATGCTGATATCCCGAACAAACTTGGTGGTCTATCACTGGAGCCGGCTCGGGTCCGAGTATTGGGGTGGGGGGAGGGGGGAGGGGAAGGGCGTGCGTAGATCCAGGTTCAGGTGACGACCTGTATACATTTGCAGGAGAGACTCGGGTGGCCGGGGAAAGGCCAGACACAGACTCCTCATTCGAGATGGTGGAAGTACGTTGACTTCGTGGTGGGGAATAAGGGGGTGGAGCAGAGGCCACAACTGCAGTTTTCATCAGCCTCATGAACATCGACAATGTTCATGCTAATTGGGAACCAATCTACCTTCGACTCGGGACGACTTGGGAAATGGCTGCTGCCATCCGACGGTATGGGCGAAGCACCCCATTGCTGTGGATTGTACTGCCTGACCGCGCTCACTGGTGTATAAGTGGCCGGGTGGTATCCAAACGGCGCACTTAGAGAGTTCGAAGACAAGGCCGAGACGGGTGTTTGTGAGGGGTATTGCTGCTGGTTGACGGTGAGAGAAGTCGTGATGGGGCTCAAATCGAGTCGCCGACGAGCAGCTTGATCCCTCAATGTAGCCATTTTCGCGTCCCAAAATAGCAACAAAAAAGGTTATCACTGGGCGAGACACTCGAGGCTCTGCGGCAGAGACGTCCGGGCTTCGTCGTCTGACAATGCCGCTGCCCAAGAACGCATCTGGAGCCAGCGAGGAGGACGACGAAGAAGAGAGCGAGAGGACGGAATTGAAGCTCGTCGTCGTTGCTGAAACTTGGAGGGGTCTGACGTGCCTTTAGGTCTTTGCGGTCTGCGGTCCGTGGTCTGCCTCCAAAGTCCCCAAGCCAGCCATGTTTGCAGGCCTTGGAGGCAGCTTGGCTAGGGCCCGCTGCTGTGAACATGCTGCCTCTCCAGATCCTCCAGGGTCCAAATTTAAAGAGGCACACCATTGGCCATCCGCGCTAGGGGGCCTGTGACTAGTTCGTCGGCCAGCCAATCGAGAGCGCCGATTGCACCAACTCGGCGCTTAACTTTCAAAACCCGTCCCTCCCTCATGCAGACCGCAGTTTATCGTCTGAGGTGCCAAACCCTTTGATACGGAGGTGTGCAAGTGGAGTGGAAGGAAAAGAAATCCAGCCATCGCGCTGCAGTGGCTTCAGCACCTGCAATACTGTGTGGAGGATCTGAGTAGCACTCAAAAGTCGATGAAGAAACCCAGGAAAAGCTGCATCCCTCCTTGTGGCAATCCTGCGGCAGTAAGATGTCTAATTCTGGAAAATATTCGATCTCAATGGCTAGCTGCAGGTCCCCAGGGCGTGTCACGGCTTCATCAAAAGCCGACGACGGTTACCAAGCTTTGATGCAAAATATCAGCCTGCATGAAGCACTCGGAATTTAAGGTTTGGTGGTGTGCGGTTGCACTTGCTGAGGAGTTTCACCAATCATTTATTATATCGTCCCATCTTCTCGTAGCATTAACTGTATTCGGTCTCGAATGCCGGGAACTATCACGAGTGAGCGATGTTAAGGGTAAACATTTGAAAGATGATGTGGAAAGCACAGAGAGAAGGCAGGATTTCTATAAATAAGAAACAGGACCGCGAAAAGATGCCAGAGGGAGCGAGCCCAGCACAGTGGTTGCCACTGGTTGGACAACGGAGGTGTGCTGGCAGCTCTTTCTAGAACAAAGTGCTCGCGTGCGGCACAGCAAGCACAAGCTTTCATTTTCCCAGAACGAAGGGCCGGGAGTCGGGTAGATTGTAACGTGCATTGAGATAGAAATTGACCTTTGGCTCCAGATGACAAGTTCATTTCATTTGCGTGACTGCTTCTAATAAGCATTTGAAATGTCGGAAATCTCGGTGGTGCTGAAACTTGAGGCTAGCAAAAGGCCGCCGTTCGTACGACCGTACACAAATTGCCATCGAAATGAACTGGTAAATGCAAACTTGCAAAGTTTTTGTTTGATTTAACATCCTCGTCGGTACCCTTGGGAGCAATTGGTTTGGCATCTGTTTCCCAGCTGATAATTGCAAATGTTGGAGAGCTTCGTGCGAAGTCGGTGTCGTTGACAGGCTGGTATATTCGTCCGGGAGCCTTCCATCATCAGGGACACGGTACAGTATCTGTGTATCGCAATCTTGCAAATCCTCCAGCGCCCACCAGCTTCACGAGTCTTTAGGCCCATTCCCAGATTCCTCGCCCGGTCCATTGTTTACAAACTCTTCTGGTAATTCCATACCGACCCTTCTGGCAGTCAGGCGCACGCGCTCTTCTTCTTCCATATTCATACCAGGATTGTATCTTTCTAGTAGTGTCGCATACATTCTCTGTGCTTTGACATATTGAAGGAATTGTTCCGCTTGCTCGATTGGTGTCGCGGATTCGGAGGCAATTGTATTTCGAATACGGGTTTGAAGGGGTGAGCGAGACTTTTCGGAGAGCGGTCGCGAGGGCAATTCGCGTAGAAATGATCGATAGATGGACCGGAGCTTTGTTGGAGAGGCCATCTCGCCGAATTGACTGTATCGTGATGGTTGGTGATTGTTGATTTGGTGATGTGATTGACTTTTGGGAGATTTGTTCGGCAGCTTCCTGACCTCGGTTTGTGCACCAGGGGGTGTCAGAATAGCTGAGATACCCAAATGCGCACCATGAATTTCTTAAGCCACCCATAACGTTAAAGCGTACAAAAAGTAGGTGGAACTGTAGAGCGGAGTGCTGGTAATAATGCTATCTATTTTGAATTTTTTGTTTGGGCGGCGTTGTAGAGTTATTGAGTAGTTGGTAAAATTCAGTGTCTCAACTATTCTGACACCCCCTGTGGTGCTTGGCATCTCCGATCTCAGCCTTGCAGACCACAATACGAAGTCTCCTGGAGCTCCTCGAAACTAGTCGCATCGACTCTTTGATCGACCGACAACTGACCAAATAATTTCTAAGTCAATTTCATGCTACAAGCCTTCGGATTGCAGCATTGCGTTCGTACGCAATGTCTGCGAGACGGCGCAACTAAGAGCCTTTGCAGAGCTTTAACCACGATCAGTCGGCCACCTCCTAAAGCAGAGCCTCCGCCATCGAAACTGCCGTATCCAAAATTTCCTACCTCCTCCTTATCATACTACTGGGACACGAAACCTCCGACATCCAGTCAACTCAACCATGCCTCGAAATTCTTTAAATTGCAGCCCCCAACATTCCTCTGGTCTGCCCCAAAATTCAAGACTATGGACTTTGGAGGCAGTCCTGAAGTTTGCTTTCTAGGACGTTCCAACGTTGGGAAATCTTCTCTTCTAAATGCACTCTTGTGCAAAAAGATTGCACATACGAGTTCTAAACCGGGGAGAACGAAGCTTATGAATGCTTTCGCCGTTGGTGGTTCAGAAGACAATAGCGAGAAGAGATTGGTGGTCCTCGACATGCCTGGGTATGGGAAAGGAGGAAGAGCAGAGTGGGGCAGGGAGGTTCTCAAATACTTAGGGAAACGAAGGCAGCTGAAAAGAGCGTTTTTGTTGGTTGACGCTAAGCACGGAGTGAAAGACAGTGACCGTCAGCTTCTAGCTCTTTTTAAGCAACATGAGGTACCATATCAGATCATCCTATCCAAGGCAGACCGGGTCTTGTTCGAAGGAAGTAGGATACCGAGTCCTGCTGCTCTAGACGCTAGGATTCTAGAATTGAGGAGGACTATGGAGAGTGTTAAGGATGCAGTTCAACGGGATCTGGAGGATGATGTGCATGCTGTTGGTGAAGTCATCGCATGTAGCTCTGAGAAGTGGATTGAGGGCAAGAGAATGGGCATCGATGCTGTCAGATTTGCCATGCTACAAGCAGCTGGATTGGAGATTCGACCTAGGATTACGCTGGCAAAAGCAGTAGAGATCGTGCCCCACGAGGAGATATTCCGATGAATGATGATGGCTTGGTATAAGTAACCACGGGAAATGGCCTACCACAGTAGGGCAAGAACGGACTTCTATGGCCAAAGGTTCTGAACAACCAGATAATACCAAGACCCTGCCCGGTTGATGATCGACCTTTTCCTCCAGCAATTTTCACTTGGCCCAATGTGTAAAGGATTGAAAATATGTATGGATAGGACTAGTGGCAAAGATTCTCACTTGACTGAGGGACTACTTGGGAATAGAAGCAGTGAGGGACTGGCTTTCTTGTAACTGTACAAAAGGCAGGAAATAAAGACATTGGAAATGGAGCTTAAGAAGCCTAGTAAGTGCCAACCACAAATTTTAAGTCAAGAAATGCGAATCTGAAGAGGTTCTTTTGTGAAGCTTTTGAAGTTTGAAATGTATTTAGCAACTATCGCTACAAAAACAGATACGAGAAAAGGCTTGATCAGAGACCTAGAAACTTCTCCGCTGCCATAAGAATTGCTTTAGGCACGGTGTCTTCTGTATAAAAATATCGTTGGATTTCGCAGTGTCCCTTGCCTTACACCTCTTCTACCTACGCATTAATTGCACGTGATCCACTAGTTCCGAGCCGTTCGTCATTGTCGCCGTCGCTGAGCCACTCTTGTCGCAACTCCACGACTAGGTATGCCTATCAGACAATTGAAACACTTGACGCACTTTTGAGGGCCGCATAGTGGTCGATCTCCTTCAACCTCATCAAGCAGCTGAAAGACAGCTAGCTGTCTCAGTGTCTCTCGAGGAGGCATAGCCATCACTGTTGTTCGGTTCAATTCGATCTCACTTTCCCGCCTACTCCGCCACGACACATTCACCTTCGGTCGCAGTCGAAAGTGATTCACAGGTTCTCGGAAGATTGATCTTTGTTTCTCCCCTTACTCTTCGCACGATCCCTAGGATACATCTTTCGACCAACTACACCTTTTAGCATCGACGCCCCGCCAGTGCATCTGTCTCGCAACTATGTCGAAGGTCATACGCAGTGTGAAGAATGTCACAAAGGGGTACTCGAGCGTCCAGGTCAAAGTTCGGAATGGTAAGTGAGCCTTGGTTCGAATCGCATACTCTGCTTATTTAAATAAGCAACCTCCAACGATCCATGGGGCCCTACGGGGAGTGAGATGAGTGAAATAGCTCAAATTACCTTCAGCTCGTAAGTTGTTCCTCTTGGTTGCACAGGAAAGCACCTCTGATTCAGTGATAGATCAAACGAATTCTACGAGGTCATGGACATGCTCGACAAGCGACTTAATGACAAAGGGAAGAACTGGCGACATGTATTGAAGGCACTAAAGGTTCTGGATTATTGTCTCCATGAGGGCTCAGAATTAGTAGTCACTTGGGCTCGCAAGAACATCTACATTATCAAGACTCTGAGGGAGTTTCAGTATATCGATGAGGATGGGCGGGATGTGGGACAAAATGGTAAGGCTAAAATACATCTACTTACAGGGACCTAGCTAATAGGATCAGTTCGCGTGTCTGCCAAAGAATTGACATCCCTAATATTAGATGAGGAGAGGATGCGAAACGAGCGCAGTGACCGGAAAACCTGGAAGTCGAGAGTAAATGGCCTTGAAGAAGTGCCTCCACACCAACCCGAACGAGAACGCCGAGCGCGACCTCACCGCGCGCAGCGCGCCGATGAGGAAGACGCGGAATACAGATTGGCAATTGAAGCGAGCAAATACCAAGAAGAAGAAGACCGAAAGAAGCGACAGAGCAGAAATGGTGAACCCGATGACGATGATCTCGCCAAGGCTATTAAGCTGAGCAAGGAAGAGGAGGAGTTGCGAAGAAGAGAGTTGGAAGAACAAAATGCTGCATCTCTCTTTGACGATGATCCAGTTCAAGTAGCTCAACCCACTGGTTTCAATCAAGGCTATCAGCAACAAAGCCAGGTTGACTGGTCAGGTAACCCTATTGATCAGAGCATGCAGCAGCAACCTACCGGTTACATGAACAACATGTATACTGGTGCTATTCCAAACCAACAAACCAGCTATCAGAATGGCTATCAAAACGGCTTCACTTCTCAACCAACTGGCGCCTTTGACCCCTACGGTTCCCAGCAAATGCAACCCCAGCAAACAGCTTACAACCCTTATCAAACCTCAAGCCCATTCCAGACACAGCCAGCTCCCGAGCCATTGATTCCTGCTAACACCAACAATCCATGGGCCACAAATAGCCAGCCTCAAGCTCAAAGCATCGTACCTACTCCCACGGGATCGAACAACCCATTCGCATCATCCTTTGGTCGACCTCAAACTAGCGCTGCCCCTCCTAAACCAACTTTGGCAACGCTCCAAGAGCAAAAGACAGCCACGTTCAACCCTATTACGTCTTTCAAGCCACCACCACCAAAAGAGCAAGATTCACACCAAGCAAGACTCAATGCTCTCTTGGCAAGTGGAGAGGGAATGGACACCTTTGGCAATACTGGAGAGCTTCGTATTCCTGCTCAGCATACTGCACCTGGAACGTTTGTCAACAGTGCCGGAGCAGGATTAGGAAGAATGACAGAGCAGCAGACTGGCACTAACCCATTTATTCATAACCAGTATACTGGTATGCCACAAACCACATATACCGGAAACAATAGTGCATTCGGTGCAGGTCATCAAATTCCAGCTGCAACTGGTCCAGCAGGCATGTCAAATGGCTTTGGTGGTGGTTATGGCTCTCAGTCGAGCAATCCATTTGGAGCACGACCACAAGGGCAGGGACAGAATTCGCAAGGAGGAGACTTGATACAATTCTAATAAAATTGAGTTGTGGACATCTATTCTTACAAAACTTCTTTCATTGTGTGATTGCGGCATGGAATATGCACCCTTTTTTTCGAACAGGCATGGGACAATACTCTTCTTTTGTGGACATGATTCTGTCAGCATCATAGGCCCTTGGTGGCTTAGGGTTGAGGCTTTTCCCAACTCTTCTTAGAATAAGGTGTGAAACAATTCACGATGATATGGCACACCTAGGCGTTGATCTTAGCATTCAGTGTGCAATATAATGGACTGAATTCTCGATAGTACCCTCCTTGTGCACCTTGACTCCATCGCTTTTTGACAAAAAATGCCACAAATAATCCCACAAATAAGTGTGAAGCGTTTCTTTATCTGCACTGCAGCCTTATAAAACAAAGCACCTATTCTGTCGGCTTTCCCAAAAAGTACGGGATTTTTTGGATCTTTGCCCTGGGGAAAGAGAAGTCCACATAATGCTTCATCCCATGCAAATGCCTACA
The DNA here is from genome assembly GCA_013054445.1 of Cudoniella acicularis. Classification (NCBI taxonomy): domain Eukaryota; kingdom Fungi; phylum Ascomycota; class Leotiomycetes; order Helotiales; family Helotiaceae; genus Cudoniella; species Cudoniella acicularis. Next base: position 109,969 of record JAAMPI010000004.1, read on the forward strand.
AATTCTTCCCTCCCAACTCCTCCCTTGCCTTCGAGGTCAAATTCCTCAATCATTGCTTGTAACTCGTCTTCTTCCAGCCCTTCACCAAGTTCTCTAGCAACTCTCCTCAAGTCTTCAATACTGATCATCCCCTTGTCTTCTGTATCAAAGAGCGCAAATGCTCTGAGAATTTCATCCCTCGGGTCTCTTTGCGCTATTAAACCTGCAGCCACAGATTGGAATGCTTGTAAGGTGAGGAGTAAGCGACTTGGGTTGGAAGATTGTTGCGCCAGCTGCTGTTGTGGTCGAGATGATTGTGAAGGAGGGGCAGGTGCATCGGGTGAGATGCCGTGTTGTGTGAGGAGGTCAATGATTTCGGATTTGGGAAGATCAAATCCCAAAGCTTTAAGTGCGACTTTAAATTCGTGGTAATCGATACGTTGGTCTTTGTCTAGGTCGAAAAGTCCGAACTGTGATAGATTAGATTTTGTACCATCGTTACATTGTAGAAGAGCAATACATACTGCCTCGTTAATCTCTTCGCGCTGCTCATCTGTGATATTGTTGAGAGGATTTGATGGCCCTGCTCCACCCTGTGCTGCTGCTTGCGCCTCTCGCTGTGCTCGCTCCCGCTCTTGTCGTTCTCTTTCCAGGCGCGCATTCTCTCGTGTAGATGTATGTCCGAAAGTGCCAGGCGCGCTCCTTTCTGGAAGTTTGCCGTGTATTGTGCTGGAATATGGTCGCGTCCCGAAGGAGGGGTGTGATTGAGCTGTAGATGCCATTGCAGGCTTTGAGTTTGGGTATTTTTACGCAGTGATAAAGAGATAATTGGGGAGGCACTTAACAAAGACGAGACGAGGGATGAAAACTGAGGGTTTTCAGTGATATGTGTGTTTACAGATTTGGGGGGAAAGTTGGAGAAGTTATGATCGTGAGTAGCAACAGGGATGTTTGAGCGGGACGCGTTCAAGCGTGACCGTCCGCGAACCCGCGATTCTTCAGGGATCAAGTGAGGGATAGAAGAGCGGCTTCCTTCGTAGTCCCGACATGGGTTTTCGGGACCTTACATATTGATCGCCAGATAGAAGTAATACCTCCTAACACCTTATGTTTTCGAGTCCAAAGATATTTTCTTGTGAATCTGGAATTGAGTTTATTCTACGGGAACGTATCACAGCCCAGGAGGCAGCAGCAGTTGTGAAGAGTCAGAGTACGCAAAAAAAGCCTGACACTCCCACATTAACTATGAGACATACGACCAGCAAAGTCCCATAGCCAATAGTTCTCCTCAGGCAGCAACTTGCTTAGAAAGCAACTGAGCACAGCTTTTCGCAAGTGATAATCCCATTGGCAGCTTGGTGGTTGTGTCTGCTGGTCAGCTGGTGTGTGCCTTGCGCTCGTAGCAAAAGTTCGAAGGCAGCCACAAACCCAAAAAAGTGGTGAGCTCCCATTGGCCAGGGTCTAGCCGAGCAACTTTCTTAACGACAGTCGAGTTCGTCGCGTTCAGTCCATCAACCATAAGAAGGGCCTCCATACTGCTCCTTCTTCATCCAACTTCATCCTCGCACATCGAGGCCCCAACGTTTTGTCACTCTTTCGCCCTTCTGATGTCTACGCTCATTCGTCGTTATTGAGCGAGACCCTTCTTCTTCGCAACGCGTCTTCGGCGTGTCTCTTTTATACACAGACGCCTACTTTTCGCAGCATCCAATTTGCACAAGGAATCGCCCCGTCTCTCTTTGAAAGGGCATCGCGATGTCTGGTGGATTTGGGGGATTTGGCTTCGGCCAGAATAATCAACAGCAACAGAGTACTGGATTTGGGGGGGTTTGGGTCGAACACAAATACAAACACAGGTAGGTCGCGGATTCCTTCACCACCAGCATATATTCCAGCCGGCGCATTTTGAGGACAAGGGGACTTTGGGGATCAGCGCGAACCAGTCACTTACTCGAACCTTCTTCTCGCAATACAGGCTTTGGTTCGACAGGCAACACCGGTTTCGGAAGCACGAACACAACCAGTACACCACTCTTTGGAGGCGGATCATCTGGCTTCGGAAGCTCTGGAGGTACGTCGACCATGCTTTACACTCCTGGAAGATCCTATGCGTGTGGATTTCGATGCTGGTTGCATGTCTACATTCAACCATCACCACTTTCCCAGTGCTTTCGCTATCCGACTCTGCATTCTCCCTCCGAGGAACCTCGAAAGAGCAGACATGGAGAGCTCTCCTCAGCCTCCGGCCGCGCGGCGATTTCTGACCAAAGTAATCATGAAGTTGAGAAACATTTGCTAACATCGAGAAAAATTACAGGTGCTTTTGGCAGTTCGGGAAGTAATGCATTTGGCGCAAAGCCATCAGGCTTTGGTGCTACGACTACAGCTGGAAGCATATTTGGGGGTGGAACAAGTACAGCTGGAGCGAGTGGAGGCTTTGGCGGATTTGGCGGAACAGCCGCTGGCACAACATCGTCGCCCTTTGGAGGCAGTGGTACAACTGGGAGTGGACTTTTCGGAGCCAACAAACCGGCTTTCGGTGCCTCCACAACCACAATAAACCCTTTTGGTGGTGGCTCAACGACTTCCCCATTCGGTGGTACCTCTACAGGCGCATTTGGTGCTCCAGCTGCCACTGCTTTAGGTGGTACTCCAGGAGAATGTCAGGGTACTGGAAGTGTCCCATTCGCGGCCTTTGTTGAGAAGGAACCGAACAGCTCCAACAATCAGCAAAACTCCTTCCAAAGTATCAGTTTCCAACAACCGTACCAGAAATTTTCGCCGGAGGAATTGAGATTGGCTGATTATGCTGCTGGGCGCAAATTTGGCAATGCCAGCAATCAACCTGGTGCCTTTGGTACTAGCACTGGCTTTGGAGGATCATTTGGCACGACTAGCACGACTGGGTTTGGTGCCACGAATTCAGGCACTGGGGGAAGCTTGTTTGGCGGTGGAGCAGCCACATCCTCCCCGTTTGGAGCTGCTCAACCCACCACCACTGGTTTTGGAACAAATACGACGTCTGGTGGAGGACTTTTCGGCGCAAAGCCTGCAACTGGCGGTCTCTTCGGCGCTTCTTCTTCGGCTGCAACCCCCAGCTTGTTTGGCACAAGTGGCACGGCCGGTTTTGGCGCTTCAAATACTGGAACCGGGTTCGGTGCGACAAATACAGGTGGTGGACTATTTACAAATAACACTCCTGCCGCGAAAACCCCCTTTAGCTTCGGAAACTCTGGAGCATCAACGGGAACGCCCGGCTTTGGAACCGGTACAGGCACTGGCTTTGGAGGTGGTCTATTTGGTAATCAGCCGGCACAGACCAATACTACCACCACTCCTTTCGGCGGCCAGCAACAAAACACCAACACTACAACATTTGGAGGTTTTGGCTCCAGTAATACGGCATCAGGAACTACCAATCTATTCGGTGCACCTAAACCTGCTACTGGTGGCCTTTTTGGAACCCCAGCTTCGACAGCCACTCCTGGAAATTTATTTGGAGGAGGCCAAACAACAGCGAATCCAAGTCCATTTGGAACCTCTACCAACAACCCAAACACTAGCAATCTTTTTGGTGGGGCTAAGCCTACTACTGGCACTGGACTGTTTGGTAACACCACTAACACAAATACTTCTGGCGGAGGACTTTTCGGCAACGCCTTTGGTGGGAACACAGGCGGCCAAAGCACTACAGGCACGAGCACTTTATTTGGCGGAGCCAACAGCGGCAATCAACCAAAACCTTCTCTCTTTACCGGTACGGGAACACAGCCTGGCAACAGCCTATTTGGCACTTCAACGCAACCAACAGGCGGAAATCTCTTTGGTGGTAGTATTGGATCGAATAATCAACAACAACCTGGACAAAACACTTCTGTATTCGGTACCGGCTCGATCTTTGGAACACCACAAGCGGGACAAAATGCACAGGCTCTCACGGCGAGCATCAGTGACAGTGCAGCCTATGGTGGAGCTTCACTTTTCTCAAGTTTAGCCAACACTCAGGTCTCTAATCCCGGTCCTATTGCAACGCCACTTTCTAGCAGTGTGAAGCAGAAGAAATCTACTGCTCTCCCAATGTACAAGCTGAACTCCGCATCCGCTTCGCGTTTTTCAACACCCCAAAAGCGAGGCTTCGGATTCTCCTACAGCAACTATGGTACACCTGGAAGCGCTTCTAGTACTTCTAGCACCCCCGGTACCTTTGGCGGCAGCACTCTCGGAAGCTCTTTCAATCGCACTCTGAAGACAAGTGTTTCGACGAGTAGTCTTCGCCGCAGCTTCGGTCCAGAAGATAGCATTCTCGCACCCGGTGCTTTCTCTGCCAGCCCTAGCACCAGACATTTTGGTAGTACCGGCAGCGTGAAGAAGCTGAATATCAATCGAAGCCTCCGAAATGACCTCTTCGCACCACCAATCTCTCAAACCCCTTCTACGCCAAACCAAGGAGGTATTCTCAAGAAGCGTGTTTCATTTGATGCTAATACCACGGCTGCCAATGGAGCTTCCAGTCCTTTGAAAACCATTACGAATGGATCAAGTCCCAGCTCCGAAGACTTGGGCTACATGAGACCTACTGCCAATGGCAGTAAATCTACTTCCTTAGCCCCAGCACCTGAGATGCAACAAGTTCAAAATAAGGAGCTTGCTGTTGTGCATGAGGAAGAAGCTGCGGGCGCTTCACAACAAAAACCTCTAAGCACACCCGTCAGCCAGGCCGACCAAGAACCTGGACAATATTGGATGACACCAACGAAGGATGAGATTGAGAACATGAACCGCAACCAACGCTCCAAGGTCACGGGACTCACAATTGGACGGGAGGGCATTGGACAGGTCAGATTTGACGTGCCAGTTGATCTAACAAACATCAACCTTGATGAGATCCTCGACAATATCGTGCAGTTGAAGATCCGATCATGCACTGTCTATTCCAACCCTGCTCAGAAGCCACCAATGGGTAAGGGTCTCAATGTACCTGCAACTATTCAATTATACAATTCTTGGCCTCGCAGGAACGATGGAAAGACTCCATCTGGCGAAAAGTCTGGACCGAAATTCAAGAAGCATATCGACCGTCTAAAGCGGGTTCCCGATACGGTCTTCCAAAATTATGATAAAGACCGGGGTATTTGGTGTTTCACCGTTCAGCATTTTACAACCTATGGCTTTCCCGAGGATGATGATACCGATGGTGACGCTACTAGCGAATTTGGGCAGAGCACTCTGAGTATGCCTCCAGACACACCCGAGCCTAGCTCGAATCATCTGGATCAATCATTTGCGTCAACTTCACAACTAACTTTCACCGAATCGGATCCGGAGGACACTTTCGAATTTCGCAAAAAGAAGGTTTTGCCCGGCGCATTTGATGATCAGGAGGCTTACGTAAATGACGATAATGACATGGAGGGTGAGAATCAAATTGAGGAGTCTTTTTTAGATAATGGCTCCGTGGGTTCCCAATCTGAAGATGGTGTCGAAGAGCCAATGGACGAAGACGACGCCTTTGAAGATGGAGAATCTGTCAGCATTGCGGATCAAGAGATGGCGGGATCTTATCCTCAAGTTGGCAATACCGCGGAGCTTGAAGAAGACTCGCAGAGTGGTGGCATGGATATGGATACGGAAACTCCGGGGGCACTTGTTCGAGCAAGATTGAGAGCTGTGCAAAAAGCGGAAACACCAGTAAAGCGAAAATTTGCAGCAGGTAATGACTGGACGTCAACTTTGAAGACAACCATCAGCCCACAAAAGCAAGATCGTGCGCTCCTCAAGAGCTTGATTGACATTCATGGCAACGACTTGCGACCCGAAGCTGAACCTACACCAACAGCAAGAAGAATTGTTTCGGATGGCCGTGGTTTTGCTACTAGTATTGATCTGATGAACTCTCTTTTCGGTCAGATCAAGAGTCCAGTCAAAGTCGCAAAGGTGCCTGCAAAGATGAAGGGTTTTGAGGTTGGTGCTCCTTTCCGTGCATAATTTGATAACATTGGTTGAGAGATGGGGCCGTCCGTTGCGCCCACGCATGTATGTAGCAAACAATAGAATATTTGCTAAAAACTTTTACTACAGTGGCCATATGCGAAAAAATCGAAAACAGGCGATAGTGAAATGACCGACATGACCGAGGCAGACCGCGCGTTCCACGACTCCATGAAACCAAATTGGGGCCCTGATGGTACCTTGGTGTATGCTGCTCCTGCCAATGCTAAACCTCTGGGACGATCGTCCCGTCGTAATCGTGAAAAAAATGGATTGCTTGCAGTCCAAAAAGGATGTATTGTGTCCGAGGGCAGAGACATTTGTTTTGCTAAATTTTCCAACGAGGTGAGCTTTGACGACTGAAAGTGCTTTTGAATAATGCTAACTCAATATAAGGCATCTGCAGATCTTCTCACCAAGCAAAAAGCGATGACTGTTATTGATGAACTTGATGTCCCATTTGCAAGACTTGTCGAAGGTTTCTCCTTTTCCGAGTTCTTTGACCATCATAATACTAGAGACCCAGCTGTCACGCATGAGAAGCTTGTCTGGAAGTTGGCCAGCGTGTTATGGGACGATCTTCCAGTTCCTGAAGGATTAGAAATGGTACCCTTGGTTGAGGAACATCTTCGCAAAGATAAGCTTTCCGAGTTCTGGGAGAAGCTGGTCGAAGCTGCGTCTGCTCAACGAGTTGGTCTTGCAAAATCGAACGAGGAGAAAGCCATTGCAAGTCTCTCCGGTCACCGAATTCCTGACGCTTGTGGACATCTTGTCAATGGGAAGAACTTCCATCTCGCCACTCTAATCGCTCTTATTGGCCACAAAGATAGCATGAGGAAGGATATTCGAGAGCAGTTGAGCGAGTGGCAGAAATCTCGCGTCCTATCAGAGTTCAGCCAGCCGATTAGAACCCTATATGAACTTCTGGCCGGTAATGTATGCGTCTGCGATGGCTCTAAAGGAGCACCCATTGAAGATCGCATTGAATCATTTATCATCTCCAAGCGCTTCGGTCTCGACTGGCGACAAGCGTTTGGTCTCCGCCTTTGGTACGGCACCCTAGCTCATGAACCAATCGAAAATGCTGTCGAAGACTTTGCAGAAGATTTAGTACAAGACAAAGAAGCTACCAAACCACAAGCATGGTACGTTGAGCAGAAGATCCCAACCTTGTGGGAAGATGCGGAGCTTGAACAGCGGGAAGATCTACTCTGGGGTCTTTTAAAGCTTTATACCTTTCATGATGCACCTCTGGAGGGAGCTTTATGTCCGGAGAACTCTCAATTATCACCGCTTGATTTCCGACTGACCTGGCAGCTCAGCCAAGCTCTGACATCTGCTGATGTTGTCAAATACGCTGATGAATTCAAGGCTGATGAGACCACCCTTTCATTTGCATCTCAGCTCACGAATGAGGGTAGCTGGCTTGACACGGTTTTTGTTCTCCTTCATTTATCTTCTCCAAAAGCCAGGGCAAAGTCAATCCAGAATCACCTCGCTCGATTCGCTGGACATATTGGATCCGAAGAAAGCCAAGGCTTTATTACTCTTACGCAGACCTACAAGATACCCACCTCTTGGATCTGGGAAGCCAAGGCTCTCTATATGCGAAGCGTTGAAAAGAATTCTGGAGGAGAAGTTGAGTGCTTAATCAAGGCACAATCCTTTAATGAGGCCCATCGAACCTTTGCTAGAGAGGTCGCGCCGAGGAATATTGTGGAATTGGATTACGATGTTTTACGTGCCTTGCTCCACGGTTTCCAAGGCAAGGAGAACACGATTTCCGAGTGGCATCTTGGTGGACAAATTTATTTTGATTTCCTCGAATTGCTCGATTGTCAGAAGAAGGGTAGGGTTGTTGATCAGTTAGTGCTGGAGAGATTGCTCGCTGGTCTTCCTGCCGTCGTTGAAGATTCGAGACATCCGAGTTTTATGGAGAGAGTTGCGGTTGAGACGATTAGTGGGACTGTTGCCAAGGTGGTAATTAATATGGGAAAGCATGGAGAGGTAAGATTCTGCAACTGGGTCAAGCGATATATTGCTAACAGATTTGAACAGAAAGGAGATCTGCCCAGGATCTTGCGACTGCCACTCACAGAGGATAATTACTTGAAACACACAGTCGACTTGAGCCTGGAGTACTACAAGAGTGCTATGGCTGCTAAATGAGCGCGGGGATTTGTTTTGCCACTGATGAAGCAGAAAAAGAAAGATGAATAGAATCGCAACGGAGATGGCGTATACCCCAGCACTGCACGGAGGACGAAATACACTGGACAGCGAGCAAGGAGAAAGCCTTGAAAATCTGTAGATTATTCTGAACATGACACAGCATAGCGTAGCATAGCATAGTATCGGGGCATGAAATAGCTTTCGAGAAGTACAAGTTTTGCTGAATGTGAATTCTTAGTGGAGCGTATGACTCCTCAAATTCCCCATGTTTGCAAGGAGGGGGCTCTTAAAAGGGGCAAAACGGGTCATGTAACACAAGGCTCGAGGGCCAATTCTCAAACCTCTCGAATCAAGTAACTCTTGATTGTGGATTCGTTCATGTAAGGGACACAAGAAGGCTGATCTACGCTCTGCATCCACGGGTCTTCCCTTCTCGTTTCATGCCTGGAAAAAATGAGGTTGTGATTGGCGGCTGCTTCCCCGCGGCCGCATGGCGAAGACCTCAGGTTAGATAGCGATTGGACCAACCACCTTCTTTTGATGTCCCAAGTGGTATCGTGGAATGGCCAACACAGCACGGCGCCGGCATATCCAGACTGCAGAAGAGCCAGAAGAGCAGCGCCCAGGCAAGTGTATGCGATGCGGTCCGTCCGCCGCTTCAGTGCTGAAAAGTAGGTGGTTGGAAGGCCGTGGACCCAGAACCCTCCCCCCATCTCCGCCCGAGTCAGACCCCTCCATACCAGAGCAACCTCACTGTATTTCCTCGACTTCTATCCACTCCTTCAATTCTTTTACTGCTTCCCCGGTCGCAGACTTCCAATTCATTCACCGAACCAAAATCGCGACACCAGAGTCAGTCACTCGCGTCGCGCGACCAAACAATAGGCAGACGTGAGGACATGCCCTTTTTCACTGTCGAGAACCACATCCATTTCGCACTAGTTTCTCTTACCGTCGCTCCCAGCACTGTCCTCGCCCTCGCGGTCCTATTATTCATATACCTTTACATTCTCCACGTACGGAAGAACCCATTACCCCGAATCGAGATTCAACCCGCGCAAGTTATCAACAATGGCGACGACAATCGAGGAGCTCGAAGGCCTGTTCGACGACCATCCTTCATTAGACGCCTCTCTGCAAGACTACGAACCCGGAAGCAGCGAGCTCGGCCAGCTGTCGCCCCGCTTCGGCTACCCGTCTCATCATTCTGGTTTCCGCTCAGAGACCAGCTCGGAAATGGAGGGCTCAACTTCTGGAGGCAGATTCAGCCCGCCCGCCTGGAGACGGGACGCAAACGGCAACCGAAGCAGCGGCTTTTGGAATAGGGGCAGCAGCAGATTGGGGAAGAGGAGTCGAGATTCGAGAGAAAGCAGTCCAGAATATGAGAGTGCGGATGAAGGTCAAGATGCGACGTTGGCTGCTGCCGCGAGGGTTAGATTGCCGACGGGTTCTTTGTCTCCGGAGAAAGGAAGGAGTCCAAGTCCTAGCCCATATCCGAAGGGTGGTGCCGATTTTCCAGATATATTTGGCGGGAAGATAAAGCAGGAGGATATCAATGATGTTGTACCATCACCTGAGAATCCCAATAATTGTATGAAGGACCAAATATATTTTCCTATGTGTACTGACTTTTCAAAGATATTCGATTTGCAGTTAGGGCAGAAGTACAACACCGGACAGAGCCATTCGAAGCGGTTTTCGAATTGGTAAAGACCAAGTTCGATCGGGTAACAAAATCATGGACCTCCTTGATAACATCTACTGTTATCGCTTTATTTTCAATACTGGCTTTGAGGACATTATTTCAACCAGGACTTCCTCCTCCGGTTCCAGACTTGGTCAAGGTTGCGGGACTTGCGAAAGCTTTCGAACCACTCATATTTTACTCCGAGAATGGTGTACAACAAATTGGTGATCTCCAAGCAACTGGAGTAGCAGTATGGGATCTTGGAGAGAGCGTACGCTCAACTAATATGACTTCGGCTCCGATCATCGTCAAAGAATTGGACGACTTGAGCGAGAGCCTTAAGACATTGGCTATTGAATTGACCCGATTTTTTGCGAATGTCGACGGAGATGTTGATGGGTAAGTGAAATTGATACTTTTTTGATGACCACCTGACACTTTCTAGGATTTTAATTGTAATGGATTGGGCAAAGCGGGAACTTTCTCAACTACAGGTTCTGCCACCTTCTGCCCTTACCTCCGCCTTTGACAACATACATAACCTTTTCAGCCGCTGTGGCATATTGGAAACATCCTCAGGGGTGCCTACTAAGCTCGGCGAGCTAGCAACCTCTTTATTCGGACTTACTTCACCTCAACGAACTCGTCTGACTCTTCAACGCACTTTTACGGAATTTTTAACCGTTTTGGAAGACTCGATTAATTCCGAACTTCAACATTCCCTCGCATTGTTTGCCCTCTTTGAATCGATCGACAAGCAATTCTTGAACTTGGCAAGAACTGTCATTCGTGAATCTTCAGCTCAAGATTCCGCTCAAGATGACATGCTGTCTTCTCTCTGGACTAAATTGTTAGGTGCTAGTGCCAGCACCTTACAAAAATTCGAAAAGAACAAGAAATTACTCAGCAATATTCGTGCCAAGACAGTTCAGAATAAGAGCATTCTACTCGAGCACAATGGAAAACTTCTGACGCTCAAGGCAAATCTTGAAAGCCTAAGGCGGAAACTTGTTAGCCCATTAGTGAGAGCAAACGGCAGCAGCATCGGAATTGAAGAGCAAATCCGCGGGCTTGAGGAAGTGAGCGGTTATCTAGGCGGTGTGAGAGAACGCCAAAAGGGAAAATTGATGGAGATGTTGTATGGGGCGGGAAGCAACAGCGGCAGGAGAGTTATATCCGCCGAGGGCAGTTGGGAGCGATGATTATGAACGACAAACTGGATGAAATTATGGGTGTACAGAGGCGATATTCCGTGAATTCTTTTGGTTCGATGGTGTTTTGGGGATTGGGTAGATATGGGAGGTAGGTTGGTCGGTGTTTTGGGCATTGGTGGTGTGTATGGAGTTTTCTTCCTTGACTTGATGTCTCCTGTGTACAAATTCCTTGCCGTAGTAATGGCCAAGTGGGGTTGCCATTTCTTGAATGAATTGTATTCTTAAGATGTTCTTGTATTGTGTATGTAATTCCACTTCACGTTCTATAGCAGACCCATCCTTCCCCCATCCCTCCCCTACCGCACATAAGGACACCCCCCACCTGCACTCATGCCACACTTCCCCTTCACACGTACCTCCCCCTCCTCATAAAAAAGCGGACACTCCTTTTCGGGATCAGGCTCCGTTTCGTCTTCCTCATGCACATGCAGATGGAGATGGAGATGGAGGTCGTGTTTGTCGGCGGTGGAGGCGAGGAAGTGCTCGCAGGGCCTGAGGACGGTTTTGTGGCAGGAGCAGTGGGTGAAGGTTTGGGTTTGGCGAAGACACATTTTTGAGGTTAAGGAGGTGTGTGATTGTGTGTGGAGGTTGATGGCGTGTTGTGTGAGGTTTGTTGTGAGTATATGTAGAATGATGAGTGGTTGTTCGTACTTGCGTGTGTCACTGAGTGAAAGCGTGTAGATTTCTCCTGCTATTTTGCTCTGTTGTTGTGTTTGTTTTGCGATTCTGAGAATCGGTGCAAGGAAGGGGAGAGACGAGGAATTGATATTCTTCATCTTGTTGAGTCACTAATTGTCGTGTCGGATCCAGTGTGAATCCTCTTCTGAGAGCAGGCCCATCGTTAAACAAGTTTCTCGTATGTTTGGAGAGATTCTATTCCAAGTTAACTCACTGCGTCCACGTTTTATTATTCAATGCATGTGTTGTGTGTGATTGTTGTCCATTTAATTATCGGGAAAATATAAGGAAAATCTGTGATCACTATGCTATATGCTCTTATTTACAATAGTTATCTAAGGTATTCTACCATGCAATAAATAACTGGAAAGATTCCGGAAGCCTCTTTGATATTTAAACAAGTTACGATTATTTTACAAGTTCTGATAAATAGACTGAGTAGAGTACAACCTATATAGGCTATGGCGTGGTACGCCTATCCAATGCTACCAAACCATCAAATCGCCACTTTATGCAGTTTCCTTATCCTCAGCGACAACATTGCCCCCATCAGTTTCCGTATTTACACCCTTTTCCGCGTCCTTACTCTTCTCCTTTTCCTGTCCATGTCCCTTCTTCACACTCCGCCATTCAAGCCCACAAACAATGAAAAAGGCTGCAATGGCACAAGCAGTTGTGATCCAATAACAGTGCGTTAAGCCATCCACATATGCTTGCAAAACAACGTCCAACGCTTCTTCCTGATTTATCTCTGCGAGAATCTGCCTAATTTGTGTGGCTCCGCTGTGCAAAAATAACTGTGCTGGAAGTTGCGGTGCGTTCTTCTCGATTCCGCTCAAGAGACCGTTTTGGAAAAGGGTTTGAGCAACGGAGATGAGCAGGGCGCCACCGAGTGTTTGAAAGAAGGATACACAAGCCGTGGCCACCGGGACATCAGATAGAGGAAGAACTGTTTGTACGACAATGACACCGGATTGAAACCCAACTCCTATACCCAAACCACAGATTACTTGGTAGCCAAACCAGTGAGAGAGTGGAGTTGTGAGGTCAAAGGTAGTGATGAGACCAGCACCTATGGAGAATAGTGCCATACAGAAGAGTTGAACGGGAACATAGTAGCCGATTACTGTTATGAGTCCTCCGGTTGTGATAGAAGACAAGACGGTGGAAATTAGGAGAGGTAGTAATTGAATTCCTGCTTCTGTTGCTGACGAACCTTTGACCGATTGGAAGTAAATAGCCAAGTAAAAGATCAAAGCAAAGAATCCAGCTCCGAAAAGGAAGGCGAATGTGAAGGCTAGAACAACGTTTCGCTTCTTGAAGAGACGTGGAGGAAGAGTTCCTGCATCACCGAGGTAAAGTTGAGAGATGATGAAGAGTGTAATGAGGATGCCAAAGCCAACAAATAGGCCAATGATTCGTGAACTGCTCCATGGATATGTAGAGCCTCCCCATTGTAGAGCAAGAAGGAGGCAGACGACTGCCGGGACAAGGATCGATGCTCCTACGAGGTCGAGTTTGAGAATTCTTTGACCGACTGTGAGGTTATCTGGATTGTTCTCGCGGTGGATATGAAGGAAGAAGGCGATGACAGTTACAGCCAATGCGCCAATTGGAAGACTGGATGAAGTTAGCTCTTTCAATTTAATTACAAGGTTAAACGAACGAGGACTCACTTGATGTAAAAGCACCATCGCCATGATACTCGATCACTGAAGATATCAGCAAGTGTTCAAGACCAGTAGACAGTACAACCCACGTGAATACCCCGCCAAGCAGAGGACCTGCAACTGAGGCAATACCCCACATTCCACCAATCAAACCAAACGCTGCTGGTCGTTTGCGTAAAGGTACTAAGGTACATGTTAGCCAAAAGTTTTGATTTGTCATGCTCTTGCCAATATTGTCCAAATCTTCTAGGCCGGGATCCTCTTCAACCAAAAATACCACCGGTACTTACAGCAATACGCCATGATATTGATTGATCCTGAAAACAATCCACCAGTTCCCATACCGGCAATGGCTCGCCCGACAATCAAAGCGACACTACTTGGGGCCGTGGCACAAACGAGAGATCTGAGATAAAGTCAGTATTGAGCACACTGAAGAGGGAGACTAACTTACCCAAGTTCAAATATCAAAATAGCAGTTAGAAAAGTGTATTTGATCTGTTTTCATCAGCATTGATAGGATCATGACCCAAAAACCCTCCCCAAGACTCAAAAAGTTGACACCACGAGAGTTCCTTACACTGAAAATGGTATATATCCTGCCAAAAGTTGGCTGTAAAGCCGTTGCGGTAACCAAATACGCACTTCCATACCATCCTATGTCCTTGATGCTGTTGAATTTGTCGGTGATTTTGGGAATGGCGGTTGCGATGATAGTTTGATCTAGAGCAACGAGGAAAACAGCCAAACAAAGCGCGCCCAAAATTACGACAAGCTTCAACCCATGCGGATACTCCATCGCAGACTCGTCCTCGACATCGGCAGGATTCGTCTCCTTTGCATCGGCGACTGTCTCATCGTGGATCTGCTCAGCCATGTTGGACTCCTTCTCGAGGGTTGTGTTTGAGGTCTGCAAATCTCCTTTCTTTGAATCTTCTAATGTTGTCTCGGCGACTGACGTCGATTTGGACTCATTTGGCAACTCATCAAGAGCCATGTTGACGGCGCACCAACACTTGCAAAGTTGCAAACAGACTCAAGGGCCTAGATATACATGGTGCTCTGTAATGGAAAAGAAGTCAAAATGGCAAAGTTTCTCGCGGCGTGTCATCTGGTTCTAGAAGTCTTTGATGCAGCCACATTCAGAGTCATACAGGGATTAACTTCAAACAGCGTCTTCTGATTCGCACTTTCCTGCATTCTAAAGGCTTCATGGCTACCAATTGAGACAAATCGGAGATGGATGAAGCCCGATGGCCGAAGCATCTTACCCGGAAATTCATGAGTACTTAAGCATGAACTTTCATTTCTGGCGATGGTGTTTCTTTTGAATCTGGGGTTACACGCAGGCAGAAGTTACGTTAGGCAGCGTTCCGCGGCAGGCCTCGACCCCACTAACACAGATGAACTTGACCTCTTCCGTCTGGCAGCAACGCATGCGATGAGCATCAAGCCGGCTTGCTGCGGCGCGGAAGCAGTATACTCAATTGGACGGGGCATACTTGTGATGAGGCTCTCTCCATTCGCAGTGCAACGCTTCCCGCTGCCCATCTCACAGATGAGTCACGGATGCAGTCTGCAGTGTACAGCAGGGTGACAGCACGAAACCGCGCTTCTGTAATCTGCTCCGACCTACAGTGCTTACGGTGCTTACAGTCTTACAGTGTTTACAGTGTTTACAGTGCTTACAGTGCTTACAGCGCTATGAAGGCCTAAGTTTAGGGGCGGTTCTGGGGATGAACTGGCGGAACATTGTCTGCTCAGCGCTCTCAGACAAAGCTATGGCTGGAACCATCAACGCGGGATTGGGTGCACCCGCGTCTGACCCCTCCTTTCATCGTCATCTGAAGAAGCAAACAGACCCAGGGATATGCCTGTCGACCAGGTGAGCCGGTGTTTTGAAAAAGTCATGTGTTTTCGTGTCGCGCCTGCATTTTGCGGGAGACCTGGGCGGGGAAGGGCAGCCGCAAAAAGGAAAACGTCATTCTTTCCTCTTTCAACTTGCTGTCACACGCAGTTACCCAAATACTCTACCAACCCCTGCCCCCCGTTCCATGCTCCATGCTCCATGCTCCAGTCTGCGACCCGCAGTCCGCACCCTGGTTACTTGGTACTTCCGCACAGACTTGCCTTCTTGACCGCCTCCAGCCTTATTTCATCGGGCCCTCCCTCCCGTTCATCATGGCTTCCTTCTTGTAAGCTACGAACCTCTAGCTCTCCTTGGCTTCCATTTATCCCTTGGTCAACTTCCTCACGTCACTGGTGGCTCAGAATCATCCAAGTAAGTCACATCCCACTCCTTGACGACCCTCCTCTGCCACCAACCATTCTTTGCCTTTGGTGTGGAGGGCCTCAACCTCTATCTTCGGTCGAATAGTTTCGTGGGAACAAGCTCTCTCATGAGGTAGCGATCCCCTCCCTTCCGCAGACTACGAGAGAAGCCTGTCTGAAAGCACACCACTTTTCTCCAGGAATCAAATTCCCCATTGCTGGCAAAGAACGCTTGCTAGCAGGTCAGCTTCAAGCCTTTCTTGTACTTTACACAGTCTTCACTTCAATTCACTTGAACCTCAGCAAGGGAAAGTAGTTGACAAGTGAGCTTCAACTTCAGGGGTCTTTGTGAACTTTGCACTCAATATTCACTTGCATCTATTCACCCGAGGATCTCCTCTTGCACAGTTTGTCACAACCTTTCAACTGAGCTACCCCCCTTACAACTTCTCGAGTAACCTTCCTACTCTCAACAATTCCTTTTCCTGCCTCCCC